>JANHAO010001802.1:0-31285 GCA_026873985.1 Saraca asoca | reverse complement strand
CAAGAGTTTACTTTACATAGCAGAGAAAAAGTAAGATACATTATTTTTTTAAAAAATCATGTATCTTTTAATAGATTAATGACCGATCTAATTAAATTTTCAAACGGAAATTAGACACATTCTTTCTTTAAGCTTGACCAATTCATTTTTAAGCAGGATAAGGTAATGGTTAGTTTCTTAAACTTTTTTGATTTATTTTATTTGATGTATAAATGAAGTACGACGAAAATAGATAGAGATATAATTAGATAGACAATTTTCTTTCTTTTTTTTGTAAGAATTACATAAAATATTACTAGGAACAAAAAATAAAAAGGCTATAAAACTATGTGATTTTTACACATGCATATTAAGGGAATGTGACCTAGAAAAAAAATTGGTAGATATAGGTCTATTTAAAGAACAATTCATTTTGAACAATAGATGTCTTTCACATGAACTATAGTAATGAATAAACTAGTATAATTTTTTGAATGGCAGTTCCAAAAAAACGTACTTCTATATCAAAAAAATGAATTCGTAAAAAGATTTGAAAAAAAAAGGGATATTGGACATTATTGACATCTTTTTCATTAGTCATATCTCTTTCTACAGGGAACTCAAAAAGCTTTTTTATGTAACAAATACAAATATTAGAGTAATCTCTGAATTTTGCCAAACTCGATGAATAGACTAATCTCAAGGAAAGATTACAAAGAGAATACTATTAAGTATCCAAATTTTTTAGATAAAGAAGAGGAAATTTTAGTTTTCTAATAAACAAAACAATATCATTTTATCTTAGAAAAAAATAAAAGCATATATTTTTATTTCTTCAAAAAAATTCTGAAGCAAACTAAAAACAATGGATCTAGATCTTATGCAAAGATCAACAAACTAATTTGCATTTATATCTCTTTTAAAGTGACACTAAAATGATCAAATTAAAAAAAAATCCAACAATCTAAGTTCTCTCATTTTCCTTCATTCATTTTAATATCATTTTAGGATATTAATAGATACTGACTAGTTTGGATTCATGCTTATGATTTTTAGTTTGAGTAACGATCTCATGGGTTACAGTCTATGCTAATAGCGCAAATCTCACAAGTTCCAAATTCTCAAGGTAATATTCTCAATCAAAATAAGGTCAATTTGATGATAGAGAAAACATAGGAAATAATAAAACTAACTTGGAGGCTTGAATTTGAAAGTTGGCTTCGCAACTTGGGCTAGAGCAAACCTTCTTAGGGACTACGGAGTTGCCATAACCCCCAAAAGCTCTTAGCAATGTTATAAAATTTAACTACATTGATTGGTTGAATTGAATCAATATCTATAATAGTTTGATTCAACTATAAAATTATTTTCATAATCACACTAAATTGGATTGGTTAAAATCGGATCAAATTGGATGAGCTAATCAAAACCAATAAATCGAAATCAATTTTCAAAAATTGTAAAATAAATTTTTGAAAGATATATTAAATAAATATCTCACAACTATAATATTCTGTAAATTATTTACTTCTTATAAAATTTATAATATTTTTATTTGCTATATTTACGAACTCTTATATATTACAAGCTTAAATTTATAAATTATATTATATGTTAATTATTTTTTTATATAATTTAATTTAATATATTTAATTTATTAATTATGATATCCAATTCAACTATTGATTTAATCGATTGAATCAATCAAACCTTAATTTGATAGTTTTTTCAATTTGATGCTCGATTGGATTTTTAAAATATTGAGTTTTAGAATATAGTATTTCCCCCAAATATTTTGGCTTCTTTTTAATACATAGTACTTATAAAGTCTTTAAAACATGTTAAGCTTACAGAAAGATAATCAAGCAATCTACAAGTATAAGTACATTAGTTATAAATGATAAATACAAAAAATTAGAGTAAAAGCTATACAATTTGACCACAAAAGCACAAATGAAAGTACTGATAGTGGCATTTAATTGATGTTAATGTAAAATTGGTGATTAAATTAATGTGAACTCTATCTTTTAATGCAGAATTTGTTGGTTTTCTGAGAGGTAGAAGGCAAACAAGAAAAAAGACTAGGTCGCAGACAAACCAGTACTCCCTATCTTTCGAAGTATTTCTTCCATTATGGACACTTACTAAATGATATTAAAATTGTAACTTTCCGAGTTGCAAATTTTTGCATATTTATTACATAGAAATTCTTACGTGTACATTCGATGTAACACATCAAATCATTATAAGGGGATTATGGATTATTTATAGTCTTCAAGACATCAACTATATTAGATTTACTAGGAAGTTTGGGAACAAAAGGCTATTTAAACCCCAAGTTCCCTAATTATTGGAATTAGGATATTACTTCAATTGTTGTTGACTTTTGAGTAAATGTTCAAACGTATTCCTTAGGCTATCCACAATGGGAGAAGCTTAAGGGGAAGCTTAACTTAAGCAACTCCCTTTAAAGTTGCGCACCCACTGTGAAACAACAGTTGCTTAACAAGTCAGCATTGTAGTTGTTTAATAAGCAACTGCTTCCTAAGAAAAAAATGGGTCCAGTTGTGAGATAAGTTAAAAAAAGTGAGATAAATTATGGGATCCATTTAAGAAACTTGATAAAGTTGCACCATTGTGGGATAAAGTTGTTTGAGTTGCTTAAAAGATTGTAAAATGATGTGACAGTGTGGGACCCAGTAAAAAATTAATAAACAAAGGTTAAGAAACTCTTGTAAGCTCTCCCCACTGTAGATAGTCTTAGTGACATATTGAGGACATCAAACAATGCACATAATTATCATTCCCGAGATCCTCTGAAATCAATGCAAGAAATTGAACTTAGTTCCATCATTTTATTCATCCGCGGTGTCATGCCTTGCAGTATTCGGAACTTATTTGATTGAAACTCCATTCTCAAATGATAAATAAAATTTAAGAAGTTAGTATTCAAATTTTATCTCTTAAGTGTGTGCAAGTATTATCTACTAAATATTTGATATAACTACAAAAAAGATTATTTACTATTGTATTTATAATTTTTCTTAATTTTATTTAATGTTAAAAAATATTATTCAACGAAGCTTTTGTTTAAGAATATCATTTAACAATATTTATGAACACCGATTTATTCATGTCAAGAGGCAAATAATTATATGTATATGCTGATTATTTGTTGATTCTTATTATATTGGCGTACTTATATTTTTTTTGTTATAATTGTTTGAATTTATGTATTTATTCATATAATTTAAGCTTGCCTATCTCTGGCACGGTGTCACGGGCCAGTAGCTCATCTAGCTGTACTGTATGACTCATCCTACCAATTTTTTGTTAATATGCCAACCTTCTAATAAACTCAAACCATATCTAGATAGATAATGAGGTAAAATAGATTTCAATCACCCATACAATGAAATTCTATATGCAACATGTCTGTAGGAAAAAATGAATGTATAGTTAAAGCATTCATGCATATCAAATCTCAAGAACGGCCCCACAAGTTGCCTCTAGTGTACATTGAGAATGGACTTTTTTAAATAGGTAGAGGGATAACTCCGTTATATTAATATATGTCTCATTATATAGTTTTGAGTATGTAAAGTAAGTTTCTAAGTCGTCACACTCTGATTCTTAGCTCATGCCATAGTGACCACCAGATCACAGGATGGGCCTTCTAAAGAGTATTCTAAGTCAAAGTCTTAAAGGTACAAGTAGACATACTTTTTTTTGAGTTGACATAAGGGTTTTTCTATTAATCGAAAGGGATGTTATGTGCCATCTCATATGAATGCAAAGATAAAAATGCAAGGATCACAAGCACATGATTCTTTACTAGCACTAGACAAATGATTTATGCTAAAAAGACATAAATACCCCCAAAATAGGAAAAATAATACACAAGTGCATTTTCTCTGAAATTCACACCATAGGAGTTCCTCTTCATGCTTGATTTTTATGCCAAATTTCGTTCAAAATCAGCATGTTTGCTTATCAAATTGGTTCACAAGGTCAGCTTGTAACATTCTCCCCTACTTCAAATGTCAATACCCTCATTGACACCTCAATTTGACATAGCTTCCATGGAGTTTTTTTTTTCTACTGAGCATTTGCTTCACCTATAAACTTTAAGTAGTTGTCTCTACAAATTTGGTGGCTTAGGCTTTGTTGCCTCTACATACTTTGTGATTTACCTTTATAGACTTTATTTCATTGTCCTGATATAGACTCACATGTCATTGTCTCCCTAACTCTCTGGTTCATCACCTCTGCAACTTCTTTGTCCTATTGCCTTTATAGCATATGGATTGTCACTTTTGCAACTTGTGCTTGCCTTATTACCTCTATAGCTTGTATGTATACTATCTTCACACGACACTCGATCCCCTACCTCCATAGCTTAAGTGTGTGTTACCATCATAGCTTGGGCACTTGCTTAGCATTTTGGACAACCTACTAATAGATGACACCATATCCAATGTCTCATTCCATTGATGAGAGATGCAAGTCTCATGCCTTGCTTTTGCACAAGTCCCATACCTTGTTGACAAAACATGGCTTGCTTATAAGTCTTATTTCTTGCTTACAAGTCTACTTAAGTTAGGTTTGATCAATCCATTATACTTTGCTATACCATTTCCATACTAGATCAGATCCTTTTGACCCTATCTGAATTGACACCCTCATGGTATCTTGATTATCACAGTCTTTTCAAAGTTAATGCTATCTGCCATCTTGGCCCTTATAACCCCTCATAGCTTTATACTCTTCAATGCTATTTTTTCAAAGTTAATACTTGCTCATTTTCCATGACCTTCATAGTCAATCACTAGTATTTTGGCCCTCCTAGCCACTTCTTCAATGATCCGTAGCACCTCTCAAACATCCTTTGATGTTTAGGCCCTCATAGCTTAGTACAAGCGCATCCTCCTAGTGACTCATTCTTTGAGTGCATCCTCTTAATGACTCCTTCAGCAACTTGATAGGGTTGAGCGTAAAGTTATCTACCACTATAACTTAAGCTTCATTTTGCCTATGCATAAGCAATTGTGAATCCCATGGTCATTGCCATAGATTTTGTCTTACGATTATGTTGTGTTAGCTTTCTATACTTCAAGTCATTGTTGCTACTCTGCCATGCAACTATGTAGCTCTTGCTCACTACACCTTATATCATTGTCATTTGTTATATGACTATGATGTGCTGCCTCTTCTAGCATTTCATCTTGAATCTTGTGGATGAGCGTTGTAGCTAACTTATTATAGCCACATGATTATTGTGCACAACCGATCCCTCCTGGATCATCTTTGTCCCTTTTGGATTTACTTCTCCAAGTAAAATTTATGCCTTTTAACATGATTTTGGACTTCTTTAATAAGATTTGTTTGCTCAATACATCTCTTAATATGTGTCATCTTGTAGGATGTGTTAATTGTCTATTACGATCACACATTTTTAGGTTTTCACCTTCATGGCTCTGTTGATAGCTAATATGTCCCTTATGGACATGGTTAAGCCATCGTAGCAAGACTAGGGCTTCCCCCAGCTAGATAGACCATCAATTCACTTACTCTTTTAAGTGATTTTGCATTTCATCGAATGCTATTGTGAATGAGCTCATAACCAATGTACCGTGTTGTATAACAAGCCTATCATCTTTTGCATCTGCTTACACCTAATACACCATTAACATTTCCTTAAATGTAATATCTTACACACTAGCCTTTGAGTCACTTTAACCTCTTGCTAAGATCTTAGTAGCATCTCTTCTCTATTTTGACAAGAGTTTGCTCCATTTACCACCCTCATATGCTTTTGACAAGTCAAATCTACACCAATTATAACTTGCTAGATTTGCTATCTTTAGTATAATTGAGCTTTGGTACCAATTGTTATAGGCTAGTAGCTTTCCTAGCTGTACTGTGCAATGCATACTGCTAACTTTTGGCCAACATGCCTGCCTTCCAATAAACTCAAGCCACTCTTGGATAGATAATAAGGAAAAATAAATTTCAATCATCCATACAATGAAATCCTATGTGCAACATACCTGTAAGCAAACATGAATATGTAGTTGAAGCATCCGCACATACCGAATCTCAAGAATAGCCCACACAAGTAGCCTCTAGTATATATTGAGAATAAACTTTTTTAAATAAGGAGAGAGATAACTTTGTTTTATTAATATCTGCTTTATTGCATATTTTTGAGTGTGTAGGGGAGTCTCTAAGTCACTACACTTTGATCCTTAGCCTGTACTGCAATGCCTACTTGGGTCACTGAACAGGCCCATCTTAAGAGCATTCTAAGCTAAAGTCCTAATAGCATAAGTAGACATATTTTTTTTGAACTGACAAAAAAGCTTTTCCTATAACTCAAAAGGGAATTTATGCACCATCTCATATGGTCGCTAAGACAAAAATGCAAGGATCGCAATTATGGGATTTTCTAACTTGCACTGGACAAATGATATATGTTAAAAAGATATAAATACCCCTAAAATAAGAAAAATAATACACAAGTGCATTTGCTTCCAAATTCGCACTACATGACCTCATTTTCATGTTTTTTACGTCAAATTTCATCTAAAATGAAACATGTTTGCCTATTAAATTGGTTCATAACTTCAGCTTGTGACACACGGGAATCACACTAGTGTGTACACACACATATGTATATGTGTATGTATATATACCCTTAATCTCTCAAATTGGATTTGTCATTAATACGTGTTACAAATGACTATGTGAAATCAATATTTTTTTCTTAGATAAAAGAAAGGGACCACTTGGATATTAATGAATTTCAACTCAATGAAAATAATGAAGATGAATTTCCAAATGATGACAATTTATATGAAAAATGCGTTAGAGATGGAAAAGACAATAACAAATGAATATCACTTCAAGAATACAAGGAATTTCCTATGGTTTCAAGATTGTGGGAAAGGGTATGAGAAGTTGAGACTCTTAAAGTTGCAAATTTGTTTAGGTTTCCCATGATTTATAGCTATGGAAAATTTAACATTTAAAATTTTCCATGATTTATAAACCATAGGAAACCTAAACAAATTTGGCTTCCTGGGTAAAAATATGGGAAAGCATGAAACCTTACATTTCATTTATTTTCTTATGATTTTAGTTATGAGAAAAGTCATGCAAAAGTTAAAAACTCTTTAAACCAATACTAGCCCCATTTTTCTTTCTCCCTCTTTTTTTTCCTTTTCCTTTTCCTCCACTGCATCTGACATTGCCATATGTTGTTAAGCTTGCCACAGTCATTTGGAGCGCATTTCCAACCACCTACACACCTTTTCTTTCTCCTAAAAAAATGTAGGACTGATTTCACTAATTAGATTCATTTTTTGGTTAATTTTGACATATTTTGTTGAAGCTGTTTGGTGGTAAATTGTGTTGAATTTGTTGAAGTTGTTAATGTCTTTGTCGTGCTTAGTGTGCATTTTGCTAAAATTAATTTGGAAAACATATGTGTTTTTAGAGTTTTGAAAATATTATGTATCATGTTTATGGTAGAATCTATTTAATCTGTTGAAGTTAATTTGCTAAAGTGTGTATTTTGTTGAAGTGGATTTGGAAAACATGTGTGTTTTAGATTTGTGGAAATATTGGGTATGCCGTTTATGGTAGAATTTGTTGAAGTTAGTTTGGTAAAGTGTGCATATTGTTAAAGTTGCTTATGCCTTTGTTGTGCTTAGAAAATAATGTTTAGGTACATTAGGAGTACAAGAAAATAATTCCTAAGTAATTCCATTAAGTTATATTAGGATTAAATCTTAGAAAATAATGTTTAGGTACATTAAAATTAAAAGAAAATAATTCCTAAGTAATTCCATTAAACTATATTAGGATAAATTCTTAGAAAATAACATTTACATATAGTAAGGTTAAAAGAAAATAATGCCAAATTAATTTAAATAAGTTGTATAAGAATAAATTCTTAGAAAATAACATTTTGCTACATTAGAAGTAAAAGAAAAGAGTTCTTAAGTAATTCCATTAAGCTTCATTAGGATAAATTCTCAGAAAATAATGTTTAGGTACATTGGGTGAAAAAGAAAATAATTCTTTAGTAATTTAAATAAGCTCTATTAAAGTAAATTCTTAGAAAATAACATTTAGGTACATTAGGAGTAAAAGAAAATAATTCCTAAGTAATTCCTTCAAGCTATATTAGGAAATATTATTACAAAATAACATATAGATACATTAGGGTTAAAAGAAAATAATTCCTAAGTAATTCCATTAACTTATATTAGAATAAATTCTTAGAAATAATGTTTAGGTACATTATGAGTAATTTAAATAAATTAAATAATTTCTAATGAATATTTAATGAATACTACAGATGTCACGATGCATTTGTGGTAAGCTTAGAAGAACCTAAAGGACCCCTAAACGGCATGGTCGTGAGGGCTTTCATGTCTTTACACATGACCCTACCATACCTTTTCCTACCTCTATACCTTCTCCTTGGCATCCTATACCTCCCTTTCATCCCTTGTATATTTTCCACTCGCATCCATATCCAGCCCATATGCTTATTTTGGTGGCATCGCCATTTTCATGCATATTTTAAAACCCTTAAGTTTAACCTGGCTAGATTTAGATATAGGTCTGGTAGGGTAGTTAGTTAACAAGGGACATGGTCCCTGAGAGTGGATCGACTGATCAATCGATTGGTGTTAGGTTAGATAAAATCCAACACATGAGGTTTGAGGTCACAGAATCTTAGTGTAATTAAGTGTCGACCAAAGTTCAAACCATGTCCAAAAGCCCCAGCATAGTCTACAATCCGAG
The DNA here is from genome assembly GCA_026873985.1 of Saraca asoca. Classification (NCBI taxonomy): domain Eukaryota; kingdom Viridiplantae; phylum Streptophyta; class Magnoliopsida; order Fabales; family Fabaceae; genus Saraca; species Saraca asoca. Next base: position 22,489 of record JANHAO010001802.1, on the reverse strand, counting down.
GTCAAATTGATTGAATCAATTACGTTTTTTACTTCATTTAATTTCATCTAGGTGTTTTACATTAAATTAATTGGATAAGTTGTCTTTATCAGAGCTTTTGTTACTTTGCATGTAGGCTTAGGCTTAGGCAGAGCCTAGATGTAATATTAGGGGTAAACTCGTGCGTTGCATGATATAGAGAATCCATATGACTAGATGAGTGGGATTCTACCCTTCTGGCTCCCTTTTCATATAAAAATCTATATTTTCAAAACTCTCAAAATGTATTTTGACTAGAAGTTGGGAATGTGGTTAGAGAATTAGCTCATTTAAATTAGGCCTAAATTAATGAAAGTAGGAGTTATAAATTGTCGTGAGTTAAGTAGGTCATGAGATTATAGATTAGATCAAGAATAGACATGGAATGTAAGATTTAATGAATTCAGGCTTAGGCCAGAATGTATATGGGATGGTAGACTTAGGTAGAACCTAGGAAATGATTTTCCTATATGATTATATGATTAATTGATTATGTATGAAATGGGTTATGACAAAGGAATGTAGAAATGGTACAAGTTATGGATTAATCTAAAAATCCCAGCTTTACATGTGCATATGAATATAAATGTTTCAAAATCATGGAATATTGTGAAAATTTTATTCTATGCTTTAAAAAAATTATGTTTTATGAATTTAATTTTATCTCCTAAAAAATATTTATTAAAATTTTTTATGTTTATGACAATTATTAAAATTTTTATTTTTCTAAAAACAAGGAAAGTGTTGTTTTATAAATATTATTTTATGAAAGAATATATAATTGTTCTCTTTATGAAAATGAGAATTTCTTCAAAGAAAAATACTTCTAAAATTTTTAATCTCATTATATCATTTAGGAAGCATTATGAAGGATAATATGGAGAGAATGTTTACGAAGTAGACATGGGTAGTCATGTATTAGTTAAGAATGCATAGTACATGATGAAAGAATAAGAATGCTAAGAGATGTATAATGAGTGTAAGTATGTATGTCAACTAACAAGGGATATTGGTAGATTTATGTTTGCTAGGAGATGTATGATGGTCACCTATACGATAGATGATTATGGATATACATGTGTGACCTATATGACAAAGGGTTATGAGACTAGGTCATGAGATTATGAATTAGATTAGGAATAAACCTAGAATCTATGATTTGATGAATTGATGCTTCGGCTAGAATGTATATGGATAGTGGATTCAGGTAGAACCTAGGAAATTGTTTTCCTACGTGATTGTATGATTGATTAATTATATATGAAAGGAGATATAGCAAGGGAATATAGAAATGGTATAAGTTGTGGATTAATCTAAAAATTCCAGCTTTGCATATTCATATGAGCATAAATTTTTTGACCTCATGGAATGATATAAAAATTTTATTCTTTATTTTAAAAAATTATGTTTTATGAATTTAAGTTTCCTAAAACATGTATTAAAATTTCTTATGTTTATGACAATCATTAAAATTGTTATTTTTCTAAAAACAAGGAAATTATTATTTTAAAAATATTATATTTTATTATCACTACTTTATGATTTTTTTATTGAAATAAATATTATTTTATGACAGGATATATAATTGTTTTCCTTATGAAAATTAGAATTTCTCCTAATAAAGTACTTTTAAAATTTTAATCTCCTTGAATCATTTAGGACGTATTATGATGGATAGTAATAGAGAGAATATTGATAAAGTAGACATGAGTAGCCATGGATTAGTTAAGAACATATAGTATGTGATAAAAGGATGAGAATGCTAAGAGATGTATGATGAGTGCATGTATGCATGTGAATTGGCAAGGTGGACCTAAGTGCAGTAAGAGATATATAATGGTCGCCTATACAATAGGGGTGGGATATACATGTGGTCACCCATACGATAGAAGATTATGAAACTTAGGTTCATCCACACGGTAAGGGGTCATAAGATAGGTATATTAAGACACAAAAGTTATGAAAGGTCTTATAGAACAAATTAAAGGACATGAAAGAATGAAAATATTGCTCCCCCATTATTCCCTATTGTCAATATATTTATGAAAAAAAAAAATTTACATGATCATCAGATATGACTTAGTAAAGTAAGTATAATGATTTTAGATTATATTATATTATGATAGAATTGGTAGCAAAGATAAGGATGGATATTAAACATGAAAGGTCAGATATGGAAAAAACTAATTTGATATGTTTTCTTGGATAAATTTAAGTGGAATCCCTACAATGAAGCTTCCATTGAGAGAAATTTTAACTCATTGGCTATAGAACAATTGAGAGACAAGATGAGAGAGGCGAGAAAAAAGGCCCAAAGGCCTTAGTGGACCACTGAGGAGTCCTGGGGGAGGCTAAGATAGACTTGGGATGTTTAAGACTGCATAAAAGGTGGTTAATAAGTATTCAATTATTTAAGTCTTTGTAGGTTACTTAATTATTTAAGTCTTTGTAGGTTAACTAAGTTTTTGATTTATATGTATTACTAATGCTTTAAAATGTAGGGGAAGACTCTTGGGAGGCTGCCAAGTATATTAGAGGTGTTCAAGCACACCTACTACAATAAGAAGGACAACACTTAGGTGGATGTGCGATCTAAGATGACTTAAGTAAGTGTTATTGACTTCATTTATTTATTTTTAAGTTAACAAATTACTATGAATTTCTAAATTTTTTAACTTTTATTTTTTGCAAGTTGCAACAACTTAGAATGTTGCAAAAATTCTATCCATCCAACCTTTTGCAGCTAGTGTCTCTGATACCTTACAACTCTCTCCCCAAATTGACAAGGTGACCTACCTTTAGATGGTTAGTAAATCAAATAGGGGGAGAATTTATGGTCTTAGTGCAAAGTCCCCATTGGTTGGCACTGGTTATTCCTTATATGGCCCTTCCTCTTCCTTAAGGGTTTTCAGCAATGAAGAAATGGAGCAAAGGGTCACGACTCTGAATGAAGAAATGGTACACAAGGAAGCAACCTTTAAATTAGAATTATCAGGTTGTGACATAGAGATTGCAAGCCTCAAAGGGAAATAGAAGGGAAGTGAATTGAACTTTAAGATTATTTTTTATACTCTTAACCTACATTCAAGCATATCCTGCAAACTAGCCACAGCGGAGAACTAGCAGGATGACCAAGATCACCAAAATTTAGATAATCATAGATTTTGTACTAATTTTCTTATTTCAATTTGTAAATAATTTAGAGAATATAATATTTAAATTTATGGAAATACATTTGATTTATTTCAATATTATTAGCTTCATTTTAATTGATTTTAGTATTTATTTACATTACATTGAATTTATAGAAATGCATTTGATTTATTTCTATATTTATTCCCATGGTTTATGCCTTGGAAAAGCCAATTTTTTTAAAAGACTTACTCTCATAGAAAACAAACTATGGGAAACATTTTTTAAATAAAGAAATTCTTATGGCTATTATTGTAGGAAACATTTAAAAAAACCTAGAAGCATATAAATTGTGGGAAAAATTATTGATGTCTCATTTTCCCATGGTTAAAGACTCATGGATAAAATCAGGGGAAATCAAATTTCCCATAGTTTTAGCTACAAAAAATTGGTTGATTTCTAGTAGTATATGTGGTAGTTGAGTCTTTTTGTATTAACAAATTCAAGTATTAATTAAGAAAGAGATTCATAAAGTGAAGTATGAAAAATGTAATGACCATTGATTTACTGTCATTGAGCTTTTCTCTAGTGTTTCTCACTCAATACTTGTGGTAGGTTTAGAAACACCGATATCTATTTATCTTATTAAAAGAGAAGTCATCTCATCGTTATATGTCATTATCAAATTCATTCCATTTCCCTCTGATTTTTTTGTATAAAATTTATATGTACAATAATGCATTCAACATAATTATATACATTTAATTCCTCAATAATTAATTTATAATAATTTTCTTTTAGACCTTTTTTTATTAAGGGCAAATTTTACCTAACTTCATTTTTCAATCATATGTCTTTAACATTTCTATTAAGCAATTTACTTAATTATCCCATACTTGATATATAAGATTTTCTTTTGATATTTCTCCACAAACATTAAACTTACATATTTTTGGGAAAAATATAAAGTATCCCCTCCAATTTTGGGATGGTTGGATTTTAACCCAATCAAATTTGAAAACTAGGAAATCAAAACCTTAAACTATACAAAACTTAGAATTAACACTTATCATTCATTTAATTAACTATTTTATTAAATTACTTAATTTTTTCATAATCTTTTTAAATAAAACATACACTATTATTGTATATTGATTTATCACATCATTTTTTTGCACATATGTTATATAGTTAATAGAAATCAAATTAGATATATATAATTTTAATTAAATACTTGAAAATGAGTTAGGAAATTATGTGTGAAAAAATGACATGATAAATCAATATAGAATGATATTGTGGTTCTTGCCTAAAAAATTTATAAAAAATTATGTAATTTAATAAAATAGTTAATTATATAGATGATGGGTGTTAATTCCAAGTTTTGTATAATTTAAGAGTTTGATTTCTAAGTTTTCAAAGTTAGTGGGAAAAAATCCAACCACCCCAAAGTTGAAAGGGTATTTTACATTTTCCTTATATTTTTTCAAACATTATATATACATTTTAGTGTATAATGTATATTGAAATATATTATTTTATTAGTCGAACTTAATATTTATCAATTGTATCCTTAAAACTAAATAAGTACATACTCACTTAAAATAATTTGAATAAAATACACATAATTCTCTCACATTTTCCCTATATTTTTTAAAACACTTATATACATTTTAGTGTATAATGTATATTGAAATATATTATTTTATTATTCTAATTGAATATTTATCAATTGTATGCTTAAAACTAAATAAGTACATACTCAAAAGAATTTGAATAAAGTACACAAAATTCTCTCACATGTCCCATATCAATTTAGATTTTTTTTCACGAATTTCACTTATATATAAACTAGAATCTTAGTTTACATAAACTTTGTTGTTTGTGTTTAAGTAATTAATATTAAGTAAATATTATTATTAAAATTAAGTAATTTTTTTGCAAAGAAAGAAGGAATTTATTTAAATAACGATAGAAAAAGTGTCTTAGAGTACATAGTTTTCAACCATAGGGGGACTGAGACAAACTTTTTGTACTAGTTTTAATCATTAGAGACGTCATTTTGTAGTTAAATGAACAGCTTCATTAAAATATCTTAGGCACCACAACGACTCATTATTCTCAACCATTAAGAAAATGTTATCATTTTACAATTTAATATACAAAACTGTTATTTACAAAATATATTTAAATGATTTGACTCTTTTTTTTAAGTAAATTCATTTTAAATACCTTTATATTTAATTATGTCAATAATATATATTCTCATTTTCCTCCCAAATTCCTATCTTTTTTTATTAATTCTATAGTCCTACATGAGAATATACATTCAAGTACATTCTTATCTTACATTCTAAAAATTATGGTTGTTATCAAATTAACGATATTTAATTTAATGACAACTAATACTTAAGCCAAACAAAATGAGACTTTATTTAAATTGTATATAAATAATACTCAATTAACATTTACATAGAGAGTAATTCTTGAGGTGTTTAATATCAAAACCCACACAATTCCTGAAGACCTAGTGTCAATGCTCAAATTTGCACTCACGCAAGCTCTGACACACACACTCTCTCTAATATATACAAGATGCTTTTGGATTAAAATAATTGAACATTTGCTATTATATGATAACTAATCAAATTAATTAGTATATTTGGTAAGATATGAAAACTATAGATTAATGTTCTGGAAGCAAGAGATATTATGGAATAAAATTTTTCAAAAGGAAGACAGACAAGTTAAAATGGAAAAGCAAACAAAAAATGATAAAGATTGAAGTACAACATAGGGCTACTCTTGTTTATATGCCGAGTGAAAGCATGTTTGGCAAACGCACTTGAGTGGTATGTAAAGGATTGAATTGACATCTTATAATCTCATGCCTAATATAATAGATAGTATATAGTATATATCATTTATAATTTGCATTAGTTACTCATTTTTGTGATAATTTGTAGAAAAGTTGTTTCACCATTGAAACATTAATTTAAATTTCTCTTTAATTGGCATTGTTTAGGTAAAAGTGGATAATAAGTTGTAATTAGATCTTGCGTTATAATTATGGGTCACTTTCATAAGAATTCAATCATACATGCTTGCATAAAACACTTAGTAATTTTGATGTTAAATTTGGATTTACTATTATTTTATATGGCATTTGTCTTAATTATTTGTAATAATAGATACTTTAATAAAATAGTTTCATCTATCTAATTCCATATATTTGAATTAGAATTATATTAATTGTACAAGTCAAAATTCTTGAAGAGATCATAGGTTGAGAATAGGAATAAAGTATTTGTTAGTTCTTTAATTAGATTAGTCAAAATAATAAAATGAGTGATTTCTAATTCTATATTTTATTAAAATATGTGTAATACTAATTTTATTTTATCAATACTTTAAAGTGATGTATCTGTATGTAATTTGAAATTAAATTTTATTTGTATCAACATTTGATTATAATCACATATTCTTATTAAATATCTAATTCTTTCTATAACTGTAATCTTATATGTTAAATTATAAAAATCTTGCGCATATGTATGAGTATTAGGCTAGTTTGTACATATAGCTACAACATATAGAAAATGAATGAAAGGGTTATATATCAGGATAATGATTAAAAACACTAATCCATATAAATGTATATATTATTATAGGGAGCGTACCAAGTGAGAGCACTACTTTTATATGAATGTAAGAGAAATGAATTATAGGCATCAAATCTTACATTAATGATTGGGAGTAAAACATAAAACCATGTAAGTTTTTTAAGTGATTATGTGGCCTTAAGTTATATTTTAATCCTAACTATTAATTCAAGATCTGATGGCCACGATCTACTTCTTTCATTTTCATATAAGATTAATATTCTCATTCAATACACTCCCTATTATTACATGTTTTTTTTTCTTTTACTACTTTTCTTTTTAAAAGAATTGAGTGACTTTTTTCTTTACTGGATTCTTTTTCAATCATTACTTCATTTTACCTACAAGTGATACCTTGCCTTTTATTATTGTTAGATCTTTAATTAATATTTGACTTTCTAAATATGATTAGCTTTCACATATTGATATACTTGGGTCGGCATTACTTCACTTTCATTCACTAAAACTATGATAACTTGCTTTTTTATTGCTGTACGAAACTCCATTTTGACATTTTGCAATTAATATATAATTTGTTACTTTAAATACTTCCATAGATGAAGATCCTCTTGCTAAAGCTTCTAACTTTGACATATAGTACAATTCTCTTGTACATACTTGCCCTTTTCATTAATGAATATAGCTTGAATTTTGGTATTTCTAGTCTAATGCCTAAGCATGTATTGATTAGGCAAGTTTTGCGCATTTGGAAAATTTTATTTCAAAGTTATAATACCAACAAAATGAATGGTTCAAATGTTTTTTTTTTAAACACATTCCATAAATAAATGTGATGAACTATAGTGGGCAAAACTTGTGCAATAGCTTGTATGGTAATTAAATCTTGATCAATAGAAACTATTTTTAAATAACAACCTTGCACTGCTGTTGTCCATATGTCTAAAAGCCAAACAAAGGAAGTTTATGTCTCTTTTAAGATAAGGGGAACCAAGATAATACTATTTGCAAATGGTGGTTTACTCTCACAATAAGAATGAGAGGCATTCTGTACTTATTTCTCTTGTAAGTTGTGACACAATCTAGAATAAACTCATTGGGCTGTAGCTAGTCGACTGACCTAACGATTTGGTCGAATGTCCTCAAATCTACTAAGGATAAGCCATCTCAAGTTGGACTAGCATCGAACAAATGACCGATGACCACAAACAAAGCACAAGTCTTTACAAGTAGAGGTCACACGAAATAATGACCTAGGGCTACTCAGAGCCACAGTTGAAAAGCAAGGCCCCTAGTTAGTCGATTGAGCCTGTAATGTGGTGCTAAATTCACTTTAGACAAGGTGCTCGATCAGCCATCTTACACAAGTCAAGCACACTCAAAGGCATGAGCGAATGACATGATTGTGCCATTAACTTCAAGGCAAGAGTCTCGCTGACACCAATAATATGTAATGAATATGTAAGTATTCCTTATTTGTCTAGAACTATACAAATGGGTGTGCTTAACACCTATATAAACCACCCAAGTACCTCTATTATACAATTTATTCTCACTATTCATTCCAAAACTATACTTCTGGAACTAACTTGAGCATTGGAGTGTGCTTGGTGAATCATTTTTGTCATGCACTATTGACCTTGTTCCTTATATAAGTCACTTCATAGTCGTACGTAACCTGTCATCAATTCCATTAGAAGAGTTTCATTTGCCTCGTCTATCGCTTTTATAGCTAACACAATGTCATGATGTTCTCGCTTTCATTTTGCTCTTGTTTCATTGTCATCGGAGGGTCATCATTGCAAAAGGGCGTGAGACAAGCACCATTAAAGTTGATGGTAGAGGAGGCTCAAAGAATTGTCGCTGAACTTAAGCTCGACAATTTGGTTGAGCAAGTTTGTTAACTACAAGAGGGGCTAGAAGCTCTTCACCATGCAAAAACTTAACTAGTTTTCCCTCCACCACCGTCTTGTCTGTTGAGTCCTGTTTTTAAAGAAATTAACCATGTCTCAATTAAATTCTGATTACCTTTTTCCTTTACCTTCAACTCTACCGCACAACCCACAAGCATGGAAAATTTGCTAGAGCAAGCTCCAAGTCTAATCATTCCCAATCCAATGAACACTATCATTAATTTGATATAAAACCACCAATATTGTCAAATGTAAAACCTTTAGAACTAAAATCTATAAACATAACTCCCACAAATCACCAATATAGTTCCACTAAACCCAAATGGCCTTCACCATCATTAATAAAACCCTACCAATCATACTCTTGAGCGCTATATCCAATGAATCTAATCATTCATCTTACACAAAGTTCCAAACAACTTTCCTCTTGCCATGAAGATAGTCATCTATTCAACCAGATAGTGATGGCCACTTTGCTGCCTAACCACTTCAAACTATTGACTCACATTAAGTCTTATGACAGAATGATAGATCCATAGGAGCACTTAGAGGCATTCTGAGCATCCATGCTATTATCTACAGCATTGGATGCTATGATATGTCACTCCTTCTCCATCACTTTGAAGAAAGCTAGATTATGGTGGTTTATAGCACTACCCCATCACTTGATCGATTGCTTCTGATATCTGATTAAGGTGTTTTTTTACTCACTTTGCAACTAGTCGAGTGGCTGAGAAAATGTTAGTTACTTTAGTTAACTTTTAGTAAGGATGAAAAAAGATGTTGATGGAGTATCTCACTCATTTCAACACTTTGGCTTTAGAAATCAAAGACCTCAACAAAATAGTAGTGGTACATCTTATCAATTCTAGTATTTGATTAAGGCACTTCTCCTTATCCTTAGTAAAGCACTCTGTGTTGTCCTTTTTTGAACTATTGTCTTAGTTAAAAAAGCATATAAATGTTGAAAAGGTGGAACTTATTCAGAGACAGGTCAAGCGGAGTCAGACTGAAAGTTTGCAATCTATGGACAAAGGATGTGAATGCAAGTGAATGCCTTTATATAAGTGGTATAACAATTATGAGCCACTGAACAGATTAATTTAGTCACTTCATCTGAGATATTCGAGTGATGGAGTTGATGAAGTTCCTATCTTAGAAGAAAAGAAAATTCCCTCTGATAGATAAATCTAAGTATTACAAATATAGCCTTGATTATGGTCATCAAACCAATGATTATGTCACATTAAAGGATGAGATTGAGGCATTGGTACGAAGAGGACATCTTTCCAAGTATAAGAAGTTTTAAGGGGGATAATATAACCAAGAAAAAGAAAATATGAGGGAGCATGATTACTTACCAAGGCCTAGTCAAACAAATGGAAAGCAAATAAAAGATGGGTCTCCAATTCTAGGAATGGTTGAAACAATTGCATGAGGTTTTTTTTTTTTTGGAGGAGAAGCCTCCAAAATGCCAAGAAAAAGCATCTTCAATCCATGGTGACCATTAAGGGGAAGAAGAGGAGAGAGCACTACAAGCCTATCTATTTTATGGAAAGAGATTTTGGTGATATCAATTGAGACTACAATGATCCAATGGCGATCTCGATGCTAATCCATAATTTCATTGTCAAGTGAATACTCATTGATCAAGGAAGTTCCATTGACATTCTATATTTACATGTTGCTAATGCTTTTAACATTTTAAAGAGCATGTATAAACCTTGTAAAGGTGTTTTGATTGGTTTTATGAAAGGATAGGTACAGGTCGAGGGGCCAGTTACTCTAAGGGTGACCTTTGGCACTTGATCATTGACAAAAAACCTTAATGTAAATTCTTAGTTGTGGCCACACCTAGTAGTGCCTACAATTCGATTCTTGATTGACCATCTTTAAATCAAGCAAGAGCCATCATCTCCACTCTATATTTATTGATGAAATTCCTTACTATAGGGTAATAAGAGAAATCTGAGCTAATCAACAAGTGGCTCATAGGTGTTACATAGTCTACTTGGCAAAAAGCAAAAAGAGTACAAGCTGAATAAAATAGGTGGTCATTGATCTGCCTAGTAGTGAATGCTAGATAATAGACTCGACTTTGTTGGATGTCAGGGAAGACAATATGCGTTGACAAAAGCCAAGGTCAAATTTGGAAAAAGTCCATATCTTTAGTAAAAACAACAATAAGAATTAGAGCAGATCTCTTAGTGGATGATAATGTTAGGTTGATTGAGCTGCTCAAGGAGTATATATGAGATTTTTGCTTGTGTGCCTGCAGAGATGCCATGGATTGATCTAAGTAAAGGATGCCACAAGTTATCAATCCACCCCAACATTAAATTTGTGCAACAGAAGAAAAGAAACCATTATGTCGAACGATAGAAAGTTATCAAGGAAGAAGTAGAAAAGCTATTGAACACGATTTCATTTGTGAAGTCTTGCGCACAACATTGCTAGAAAATATGGTCCTTATCAAAAGGCCAATAGAGGGTGAAGAATATGTGCTGATTTCACGAACCTTAATAAGGCATGTCTAAAAGACTCTTATCCTTTACCAAACATTGATTAGTTGGTCGATAGTGCCTTCGAGTTTGAGGTTTTAAGTTTTAAATATGTGTTCACAGGATATAATTAGCTGAGAATGCACCTTAAGGATGAAGATAAGACCACGGTGACAACTGATCAAGGGCTATACTATTATAGGGTGATGCCATTTAGCCTTAAGAATGCAGGAGCAACCTACCAAAGAATGATGAGTAAGGTCTTTGCAAAGTAGATAGGGAAAAACATGGAAGTATATGTCAATAACATGCTAATCAAATCAAAGAGCATGAGCTAACACTGGCAGACTTTGAAAAGACATTGGAGTCTTAAGAAGAAATCAGATAAGGCTAAATGCCAAGAAATATGCATTTAGAGTAAAAGCAGGAAAGTTTCTTGGCTTTATGCTTAACCAACGGGGGATAGAGGAAATCCCTCTAAGCGTTAAGTGTTCATCAACATGGAAAACTCCTCGAACATCAAGGAAGTTTAGGCATTGAATAGTAGGATTATAGCCTTCACTTCCTTTATATCCAGATCAATCGATGAACATGCTCTTGTCTTTAAGTTGCTTAAGAATGCTAAAAAGTTTGCATCGACTCTTGTCTTTAAGTTGCTTAAGAATGCTAAAAAGTTTGCATCGACTGATGGATGTGAAAAAGCTTTCAAAGAATTGAAAGAGTACTTAGTGAAACCATCTATACTTTTTCAACCAAAGCCTAGTGAAATGTTGTACTTTTACTTAGTAGTAACCAAAGGGGCAGTAAGTTCAGTACTTATCTGAGAAAATGAAGAAGAGCAAAAGCTAATATATTTACAAGTAGAACATTGCATAGGATAGATAAGGTATTAAAAAAATAAAGAAGTTAGCTTTCATTCTATTACTGGTATCCAGGAAGCCAAAGCCTTATTTTCAAAACCATTAAATTGTTAATCAGATAGATGCTTCACAAACTCAATCTTGTTGGTTGACTCATGGCATAGGTAGTAGAGCTCTTTGAGTACCAAAAAGAGTAGTGAAAGAATAGGCATTGGTAGACTTTGTAGTTGAAATGAACAAAGCAGAGGAAGCCAAGTCGAATGACCAAAAGTGGATCTTGAATGTCGATGGTTTGTGAAATGATAAAGGGAGTGTAGCAGGGGTAATCTTAGAAGGATATAGTGACTTGTTATTAGAGTACTGATTGAAGTTTGAGTTCAAAATGACCAATGTTTAGGCATTATACAAAACATTGATAGCAGGCCTACAAGTGGCAAAAGATATTAGTGCTTGATTAGTAAAAATTATGAGTGATTCCCATTTGGTGATTGCTCAAATAAAAGGTGAATATGAGATCAAAGAGTTGATATTGATTAAATACACCCAAATGGTTAATAACCTATTATAAGAGTTTAAATATGAATTAACAAGAATTCCTAGAGTTAAGAATAATCAAGTAGATGCACTCGCTAAACTTGTGGGTGCCAAAGTAGTTGTCAATAAGTAACGATAATAGAAAAGAAATTGCAGGCCCCTAGCATGGAAGAAGTAATGTGCATAGAGTAAAGCAAGTCTTAGATAACACTAATCATTTGATTTTTAAAGGATGGATGTTTACTAGAAGAAAGAGGGAAGCTAAATAAGTTGAATGATTATTAGTTTATTTTTTATAGAGAACGGGGCAGTTATATAGGAGAAGTTTTTCTTTCCCGTCTTTAAGATGCTTAGGGCCAAATGAGGTTGACTCTATTTTAAGAGAAAATCATGAAGGGATCTACAGGGTTCAACTAGCTCACATAGCTATCACATTGAAAGCTATTCGATCAGGTTATTATTGGCCTAGAATAAAAAATAAGGCAATTGAACTAGTTTAGAGATGTGAAAATGCCAAAAATTTGCTAAAGTCCGAAGATAACTAGTAATAAACTAATGCTTATGGTCTCTTCATAACCATTCAATCAGTAGAGAATTAACATCTTGGGACCATTTTCAGTCACTTTTGGTTAATTAAAGCATGTGCTAGACGATTTTAAAGAAAAATGGATGGAGGAGCTACCAAGCGTCCTGTGGTCCTATAGAACCTCTCTACACTTAACTACGAAGGAAATTTGTTTGTGCTTACTTATAGGTGTGAAGTTATGCTCCCAATTGAATTAGGGCAATACCTTGATCAGAGAGAGCATTATGAGTAAGAAGAGAGTGAGGAACGAAGAAGAGAAGATCTATACATGCTAATGGAAGTTAAAGACATTGCTCACCTTCACGATAAGTGATACAAAGGCAAAATGGCCAAAATTGCCAACAAGAAGCTCAAGAAGAAGGAGTCTGCAATAGGTATGTTTATCTTTCATCGAGCGTATAGACCACGAAAAACACAGATGAAGGAAAGCTAGGAGTATCATAGGAAGAACCTTATTGAAAGATAATCTATCGAATAAAGTATATCACCTTGAGACAATTGAAGGGAAGCCTATTCGGCACACTTGGAATTCAACACACCTCAAAGCTTACAATGTGCAAATATAAAGATTAGTCGGTTGGTAAAATATGTAAATAAACAATTAAAATGTGAAATGAAAATGAATATTCCTCACCATTTGACTTGTTATACCTTATTGTTAAAGCTCAAGTAGTCCTTCTGCACTTAAAACTTGAGTAGTCCTATGGTATGTAAAATTCAAGCAGTCTTTTTGTATGAAAAACTTGAGCAGCCTTTTCGTACTTAAAAGTTCAAGTAGTCTCTCAAAACTCAAAATTCTAAGTCATCCCTCAGCACTCAAAGATCGAATAATTTTTTAGCAAACCCTTAGCATAACAGGAATGAAACAACACCTTGAGGCTTAAGCAAAAAGACTTAGCAAAATAATATTAAGGGACGAATGACCTATTAAAGATTAAGATGACCAGTTCATCTAATTTCCTTGAAAAGTACTTATTTAATGTAATGAAAGTCCAAATGACTCAATAGACTACAAGAAGAATGATTAAAATTCAAAGTCATATATAAAGCATTGACCTATTAGAGGTCAATCGATGAAAAGATGAAGTCATCTTTAAAGCATTGACCTGTTGGAGGGTGAATGATGGGAAGTTGAGGTCACATGCAATCATCGATCCACTGGTGGTTGAATAACAAAAACCAAAGTTACATAAGTGTTGATTCATGGAAAGATAAATAGGAGAAACACTATATGCAAAAATAACAGTCAACTAGTTAAAGATCTCAACACAACACAAGTAGTGTATGATCTGTTAGGGATTTTTAAAGACAATAGGATAGAAAGCTAGATATAAAGTAGGAATCAATAAAGACCACATCAATAAATGATTAAAAAATAACATCTATAAAAATAATAGTTGTAGATCAATCGAAGCATCCCAAAAATACAGACAATAAAACATGAAAGTGGTAAAGTTCAAGCATTCAAAATACAAATGATTAAGCTTGACCAACTTCTTTCAAAATGTTCTTCAAGGACTTCTCTTTATCAATTTTTAGTGTGTCAATCAACACGTTTGGATTGAAATGTTTGATTTGTCGAACAACATGCTCAAATCCATCTTAGTATATGTGATACCTAAGCTCTTCAGCCTCTGTAATGTCTTTGTCTTGTTCTTTCTCCTTTGCAGCAAAGGCTACCTTATCATCTCCAACCCTTCCATTCATTTTCAAGCTTCTTATCCTTTTGCATGAATAGCTCATCAGACTTTTGACTCTTTATTTTTAAAGCATATCTCTCTTTTACCATCTCAGAAATGCACAAGCAATAATGAGCACTTATGACGACTATTCAACAACTGGTAGTTTGAAAATAAAAAGGCACCTCCACCCGAATGATGTAATTTAGGGATAAAATGGGGCAAATGACATAGTTTGAAATAAACTCATTGGGCTATAGCTAGTCAATTGACCTAATGGTATGGTCGAATAACCTAGATCCACCAAGGATAAGCCATCTCAAGTTGGGTCACCGTTAAACAATTGGCCCATGATCGCGAGTAAAGCCTGAGTCCTCACAAGTGGAGGTTGTATGGAATAATGAACCAGGGTTGCTTAGAATCATAGTCAAACGACAAAGACCCCTAGTCAATCAATCGAGCCTATAATTCAGTCTCTATGTTCACTTCAAACAAGGTGGTCTATTAGCCATCTTATATGAGCTAGGCACACTCAAAGGTATGCATGAATGATATGATTGTATCATCACTCACACCAATAATATGTCATGAATATGTGGATGCTCTCCATTCATCTAGAAGCTTACCAAATAGCGTGCTCGACGCCTATATAAACCCCTAAGTATCTCTTTTATGCAATTCGTTCTCACTATTCATTCCAAAACTTTGGTTCTAGAACTAACTTAGCATTGGAGTGTGCTCAATAGATCACGTTCATCCTACACTACTGGCCTTGTTCCTTGTGTAGGTCACTTTGCCGCTATGTATAGCCCATCATCACTAATCAGTTCCATTGGAAGAGTTTCAATTTTAATGAAAGCATATTGTATACCTAAAGTATCTATAATCTAGTTTGGATTGATTTTGGATAAATAATTTTTTCTATTTACATTAAGATGATTTGCATAGAAAAAGTGAGAATTTTTTACTTGTATGCCATTCAAGTTGTTCAACAGGCCTTGTTGATCCATCAAGAAGAATTATTTCATTATTTGAATGCATAAGAAGTTTATTGCATCCGTTTTAGTAAAGCCAATATTTTGTCTTCCATGAGATTCACTAGCAAAATAATTCACCAAATTCATTTTAACTCTTACCTTAGTCATTTTTTTTTATCATTCCTCCTTGACTTTTAGTGTCATTTCTATGAGAACGCAGTAAATGACTTTTTTTTAATGAAACATTATTGTTTTCTTCAAAAAGAAAAATTAGCCAAGATCCATCCTCATCTTTATTTAGATAAAATCTTGGCTTACAATCAACTCTTGTCTCCCCATGACTTCTTTTCTTTTTTTTTTCTACCTTAATTTTTTTATACCTTCCTTTTTTAAATCCTTGCTTTGGACAAAATAGTCAATGATCAATCTTATTATTATATTTCATTGATTTTCTTATTGATCCTTTGCACATGCTAAATTCAACTTCTCTTGCATACTTATTATAATGATTATATGCTTTATCCTTATATTCAAAACTAATGCCAATGCATGGTTTTAAAATATCACCTTCAATGTTGCTTTCATCATCAAATTGCCCAGGTCCTAAATCTATTTCATAGTGATCATCATTGTTCTCTTCTACATGTCGAGGACATTCTTTAGATAAGATCATTTTGAAATTCATCTTCATTATTTTCTTTAAGTTAAAATTCATTATTATCAAAGTGGCCACCTCTTTCATCCAAGAAAACAATAATGATGTTGATTTTCTATAGCTATTTGTACTTTTTACTCCCCATCTTCTCTTTCATAGAAGATTGATGGTTGTTAAATTATCTTTTATTGTGATAACAGAGACTAAGGCTCTCTTATGTAAGCATTGGCTCCAGTTGTGAAGCCAACTTTCCAAGCCAAACCTCCAAATTAGTTTTATTATTTCAATTCTTGTCTTTGTTATCAAATTAGTCTTCATTTTAATTGAATTTATTAATGTGGCATTCTCTAGGATTAACTTGACTAGATTCAAACAAGGATTTGAAAGGGTGACTGGTTGTAACATTCCCAGAACATAGGTTTAGACTAGAGAGTGTTGCTTAGCATAAAAGGGTTTTGGTTTATGTTCTTGAAGGGTGTGAATCTGAGGCAAGGTTTTTGGCATAAAAGGCTAATTTCTTATCTTAGGTTTCTTTTAGGTTGATTTTGATCTTATTTTTATTTCCTAGGTTGTTGAGAGGTGTTTCCGCAAGAGCTGAAGGCCAGAGATCAGACCAAAAGATAGGCTTTTGCATTGTAGGTCCTAAAAGGTTCCCTATACTAGGTGAGTAAGATTCTACCCTTCTGACTCTCTTTTCATATAGAGTATGTATTTCTAAAAATTACCCACGGCATTTTGATTGTTAGAAATGGAGAATTTGGCCAAAGAATTAAACTATTAGAATTAGATCTAAATTAATGAAAGCAAGAGCTATGAATCTTTATAAGATTTAAGTAGGTCATGAGATTTTGAGTTAGACAATGAATAAACCTATAATATAAGATTTGATGAATTTAGGCTTAAGCTTGAATGTATACAAGAAGATAGATTCAGGATAAACTTAAGAAATTGATTTCCTATGTGATTATATGATTGATTAAATTAATGTATGCCTGAAATGGGTTATAGCAAGGAAATGTAAAAATGATATAAGTTATGGATTAATCTAGGAATCCTAGCTTTGCATATGCATATGCAAATGGGAATAGATGTTATGAACTCACAAAATGTTATAAAAGTTTTGTTCTATAATTCATAAAATTATGATTATTGATTTTCTAATTTTATCTCCTTAAAAAATGTTTATTAAAAAATTCTTATGTTTATGAAAATAATTAAAATTATTATTTTTTTAAAATGAGGAAATTATTGCTTTAAGGTATTATATTTTTATTATTACTATTTTATGGGTTGTTTGAAGTAAATATTATTTTACAAAGGGTATATATTTATTCTTTTATTAAAAAATGAGAATTCCTTCCAAGAACATTATTTCTTAGATTTAGTTATGGATAGTTAAAAATGTATAGTATATGATGTAAGGATATGAATGCTACGACATGTAGAATGAGTGTATATGTATGCGAACTAGCAAGGGATATTGGTGGACTTATATGCACTAAGAGATGTAAGTGATCACCCATACGACTGTAGATTAAGGGATAGATGGTCACCCATGTAACAAAGGGTTATGGGATAGGTGTATTAAGGGAAAAAAGTTATGAAAAATCCTATGGGACAAAGAAAATTCGAAGTTAAAAAAAAATCAATTTAAAGAAAATGTTCAAGTTAAGGAAACATCCCTCCCCTATTATTCCCTATTGTCATGGTCATTAGAGATATGACGTAGTAAAGTATGATGATAATGAAAGCTTAACATGGTTATTAGATATGATTTAGTAAAACATGTATAATAATTTCTAATTTATTATGTTTATGATATAATAGAATAGTCAGCAAAGATTAAGGATAGACAATAAGTATGAAAGATTAGTTATGAAAGTTTTGGAGATGATTGTGATTACATTTTGAAAAGCATATGAAAATATGTTTTTCATTATATATATATGTATTATATGCATGCATATGTGTACATGTATGACCAAAAGGATTTTCAACCCAAAGTTGGGTTTGTGTTCTGCTCATTGAGTGGTTGTACTCACCCCTATTATTAACATTTTTAGGTTAATGAGTCTTATGGAGTCATTTCAATTTGGAGATACTTCATGATATTGCATGTGATTGGAATCAAGTCTATGGTCCCCTTGATTTACTTTTGGTGCTTAGTGTCCATCTAGCCAGTCAAAGGATCCTTAGGTATGAAAAGGATTTTATTTTAATTTTAAAAGTTATCTATTTAAAGAAATTTTTTTCATAACAATTATGCATATCATGGATTTTTCTACAAAGGTGCCAAGAATAATTTTTCATATTTATTTTCATGATTTTAAAAGAATTTTAACAAGGTTATGTTTAAGGGTCACCCTATGGTGACTTGTGTTAATCATACCCCTAGAGTTTGGGATGTGACAAGGTGGTATTAGAACAAGGGAAAAAATAGCTGATCCTTCAGAACTCTTGTGTGTGAACAATTACAAGGTGTGACTCTCCACCTAGGGGCTTGCACCAGGTATGGCAAAGGATCTGGCTAGTGTGAGTGCTCTAATAGGTATCAGTTGTTGCCACTGATGAATGTGACAATGCCTTTGAGAGAGAGAACTACATTTGACAAGTTAGTATTAGAGCAATATTTCTATGTCTAGCATGGCATGTTATTAGTGAATATTGGTCATGATGGTGTGCACCCAGGTGTGTCTTTCATTTTCAAGAAGCCATTGATCTGATTACTAAGAATAATTAAGTCTACGTAATAAAAAATAATATGAAATGGGGAAATTGTTGTGATTAGATTAGAAAATGAATAGATATTCTAGGAATGAAAATTTTACCCTTGAATGGATACAAAAAATCATAAATGATGAGAGTACCTCTGATGAAGTTAGAGACGAATAATGAGGATAATGACAAGGGTGATGAATGAGTACAAGAGGATAATGGCGATTTTTCTCTTGGTAAGTCAGGAGGTAATATATATATATATACATATATATATTATGCATGTTTATATGTACATGTATGACCAAAAGAATTTTCAACCCAAAGTTGCGTTTGTGTTTTGCTTATTGAGTGGTTGTATTCACCCCTCTCATTAATATTTTTCAAATTAATGAGTCATATAGGACTTATCTCAATTAAGAGATACTTTAGGATATTACATGTGATTGAAATTAGATACTTGGTTCTCTTGATTTACTTTTGGTGGTCAATGTCCATTTTGTCAAACATTGGGTTTTCAAGCATAAAGAGGGTCTTATAAAAATGATTTTATTTTAATTTTAAAAGTTATCAATTCAAAGAAAATATTTTTATAGCAATTATGCATATCATGAGTTTTTCTAAAAAGTCACCAAGAATCATTTTCCATATTTATTTTCATGATTTTAAAAGATTAAAGGAATTTGAGCAAGGTTATGCTCATTCGTTTACAAATTACCATAGAATAATTTGTGTAAATCACACCTCTGAATTTTGAGACGTGACAACTATTTTAAGAATTTGACACCTTTGGGTTCCCTTATAATTAGAAGGGACCTTACCCTTGAAATCACTACTTATAATTGTTGGAAAAAATAGATTTTAGAAATAAGATTTTTGACTAATTTTGAAGTAAAAAATAAGTGGGACCCATACTTTGAATAAAGTGGAACCAAGTGGATTTGCATTCTCCTTCATGAAATGAATAATTATGTATATTTGAATGCCAAAATTCATTTAGAGTTGAATGAGAAAATTGAATCTAAATTTACCCACTTGAAATGATATTACTTGATGAATTTGTTTAGCTTTATTTGTTTATTTTTTTTTTTACTTTTTGGAAATGTATAAGCATGTCTATTTGTTTAAAGTTGTGTTTGTTCCTAACAGATATAACATATGGGGAGAGTTGTGTCTATTTCCAACAAACATAACATATAACTATTGAAATGACCACGAACAAGTATAAATACCACTGGCTGGTGCTTAAAATAAAAAATGAAAGATTGAAAGATCGAAGAATATCGAAAGATTGAAGAATCTCATGAGTACACAACATCAAGTTTCATTCATTGAAGTCTTAATAGATTGAAGTGCTACTTCTATCAAGAACGAAAATCCGTTTTATTGTGGAGACAATTACTTAAACCTTGAACATCATTTGAGGAAGCAAAATCATCTTAAGGAAACATTATCCTTTCGTTGGGCTCGAATCTATCTTTGCTCTATATTATTAGTAAGAATAATTATTTATTTTACAATTTCACATTTCAAAACTATATTTTCTATATATTTCAAACAACAATTGTATCTTTTACATTTGATTTTCCAATAATAATTAAGAAACCAACCATTAACCTTTGTTTTATATTTGGTTTTAAATTAGGACCAAACTAAATCCTTTTTATATATTTAGAAATATTATTTTGCATATGTAATGTTTATATGCAATTTACAATAAATTTTTAATTTAAATGTCTTAATACAAATAATTAAACTATTAATGTTTTTTTTTGGTCAAACATGATTGTTAGTAATCTTGATCTAGTTATAATACCTTACACTAGGATTAATTATCATATCTATACTATAATAATAGTAGCCATGGACACTAAATCAAAGGATTTGTGCATGGCATCAGTGAATGTCATCCTCTAATTACAGAGCTTTGGGGTCTTCATTGGGTTAGATTTGCATAAAGCATGGGCTAAGTGGGTATTACAAATCGGAGGGCTTGTTTAACTATATTTTGACATGTAATTTGAATGAGAATATCTATTGCCCTTAGAGTTGCCAATGAGTGGTGTAAAATGGTAAAAATTATGAGAACTATAGAAAATGTAATATCTTTATAAGCCTAACAATGGCATATTGGCTTTTCTTTTGAATATTTTATTCCATATTTGTAGGTACAAATAAAAAAAATACTATGTAACAGATTTTAGCATCAATTTTTTATATACTTGAACATTTGTAGCTAACAAATCAATGAAGTTGAATATTTTGCATATAGTAATTGCACTTATAATTTGTAAAAATTTCTAGATTGGTGAGGTTTTCTTGACTTTTTGTATCATTGCAAATTAATAAATTAGGTCAAGTAAATTTTAATTCAATACTTTAGTTTATAATTTTGGCAAGATAAGCCAAATTAAGTATATACAACAAATTAGCCTAGTGACTTATCAAGGGAGAAATGAATGACCACATCAACTTTATTTTTTGACAAGTGATGGTTATTGAATCCACCAGAATTAAATTACTATACCCCTTAAATCTGTAGTGTTAGTGAGTCTAAGTCCTACCTAGAATTTGGTTGATTAATTTATGATTGTAATCTATTGAATGCAACATACTTAATTAAAAAGGGGTTTGTATTTAAATTGAAAATATAAAGTTGTTGTATGCTGAAAAATGCGACTCCACGAGGACGAGTCCGCGGAGACGACGAAGGTGAGTCCACGCGAGAAGTCTTCAAATGCCAAAATAGTAACAATGGTGGAAGTCTTGCGTGCTCGCCCGTGATCCGAAAGCCACCCTCAGGCGACAGCACGACTCGACAAGCGATGGGTTCAAGGATCAATCCCACGATCATTCTACTCGCGCTCGTCCTCCCAGTGACTCTCGCGACTACTCCAAAATTGTGAAAGCCCTCGCTAGGGACTATAAAACATCCCATCTGACATAATGACAGATGCAGACTTACATGTCAGCCTGGAGAAAACTACTCTCGCAGCCTACAATTAGATAGGGGTCTCTTCACTGTGTATACTTATTTATTTGATGTGACATAACTGTAGCTTGCAATTAATAACTAGAGCCCATCCTTCCTCTATAAATAGGATGATATTGTTAGCAAGAGGAAGAGGCTGGGAAAATGATTTAGAGCAATCATAATGGAAAAACTCTCTACCATGGACGTACGGTCCAGTAAATCTGGATTTATCTGAACTACGTAAAAATCTTGTGCCTTCTCCCTTGTCTTTTCTCTTGCTCACTCAGTTGATTAACCTGCATACACACACTAATCTAGAACAGGT
>JANHAO010001801.1:0-31282 GCA_026873985.1 Saraca asoca | reverse complement strand
TGATTATTATTCTCAGGTATTATTGAGTTCTCTGGAATTATGCATTTGAATGCTTCATTGTTTTGCTTTTCATATATATAAAAAAAAAATGGGCTGGCCCGCGGACCGATCCGGTTCATGTGCGGGCCGGATCAGACCGATAGTCCATGGCCCATTTTGATCGGTCCGGCTCGGCCTAACCCGTCCGTTTAACACCCCTACTTCTAGATGCAAATGTAATGCCTTTGGGATGCTAAAATTTTGTACACTATGAGTTTATGCAATTTTGTATATTAATAAGTCTTCTTTCCTTTTTTTATTAACTTGTTTAGGTCAACACAAAGAGAAGAAATCATCTACACCAAAAGAAAATAAATGATCTAGTCTTTATCATGTAGAACTCCAAATTAATGGACAAGCAACAACATGTTAGGAAAGCTATAGATTGTGGCATAAATGATGTTTCTTCTAATAAATAATGAATTATGGAGAATGGTGAAAATTCATCTAACAATGAAGGGTTGGACTTGGATCATGGTGACAATGCACATGACCTTTAGGTGAAAAATGAAGATGATCTACATAATGTTCAAGTTGGGGAGGTTGCTAGCAATGTTACTAGTGCACCTACAAATTATTTGGACCTAGACCTTCGAGATGATGGTGATGAAATTGAAGATGAGGATATTAATAATGATGATGAAAATCTTATGGAAGATAAACATATGAATAATTTTAATGTCAATGAATTGCTTAGGTGTTAGACCTCTAGTATTTTATTAATGCTTGTTATGCTTTTATCTTGACATTGATCTCACATTATTTGTGATTTTCAACATGTTGTACACTTTTGCTTGTTTATGGCCATGTTATGACTTATGTAAGAACTTTATTTTATCTTGATTTGGGATTCTAGAAGTGTTTTGCCCACATTTGAT
This sequence comes from Saraca asoca, assembly GCA_026873985.1. Classification (NCBI taxonomy): domain Eukaryota; kingdom Viridiplantae; phylum Streptophyta; class Magnoliopsida; order Fabales; family Fabaceae; genus Saraca; species Saraca asoca. Next base: position 30,365 of record JANHAO010001801.1, on the reverse strand, counting down.
GTTTTTACTAGCATGCATATATATATATAAAATTTTACATTATAGGTTGGATCTTACAATCCCACTTATGATCCTACAAATTATGATTTTAAACCCCTCATGTAATCCTAGGTAGGATCTACAATTTTAACAACATCTTGATCAATCCACTAGTTAGTATAGTTCATTAGTAAATACGTTAGAATGAACCAGTAATAAATAGATATATTCATTAACTCTTGATTAGCCTTGTCATTTAGTAAATAGCATTTAAGGAGTGGTCACTCACCATTAAGAGAGCTATCTCAAGCCATTCTATTCCTGATAGGGAATAAAGTATGGGCTTTTCCTTTGAAAGATTGACCCTAACCCCGTTAATCCCCCCTCTGGCCTTACCTTCCCTTTTATGGTCTAGCTAGAGGGAGCGTGGGGCAGAGTTAACCATGCTCCTTAGTGAGTGGTCCCTATCTATAGGGTTTACATCTAAACACAAAAATTTTTCAACTAATTAATATTTTTTATAATTCTAAAATACCTCCTTCTAATCCTATTGAAATATCCATCATGGTTGTCTAAAGATTTCCAGAAACTGACATATTATGGAGGATGATCAGCATTTGAGGCAACATTTGAAAAAAGTAAAATCAACCATGAGTGAGTCATTGACTCAATAACTGTAACTCTTGTAAGTGAGTTAGAACTTCAAAGTCTCTTTTATTCATATTAAATTGTTTTCAACTTCTATTAACAAAATACTTGTACATCCATTAACTCAATTAATCAATCCACTATCATTTGTTACTTATTCTATTATATTAGTTATAATGTACTTAGATCACAATATGGCCAATTTAAGCCTTATAGAGAATCATGATTACTTAAATCTTGTTAACCGTTACATGGTCACGCACATCTTATATAATTGTAAACACATATTCATAAAACTACTATTATATTATTACCAACTACTACCATAAAGAGGATTGTAATTAACTACAAATATTTAAAAGCAAAACAAAGTAGCAATGCTGAATTAGGCATTACAGATACGTAATATGGAACATATATTCTATATCAAAGATTGTAGCTATATATAAATGTACCTAACTATGTACATTATAATCATAGAATAAATAAATGGCATCTAATCTTCATTCATTAGGTCACAACTTAAGCAAGATGCATAGTACACTCATCAATAGAATAATAGTAACACTCATGCAAGCACCATAGGCAAATAGATTTAAAATTCATATTATAATTATATATTCCTCCTTATTTCCTTTTTCTAGCCTTATTCATCCCGTCTCATACCCATTCCTCTGATCACTTGATTCGTCCTATCTTAATGTAAATAAGAATAATTCACACAATGGAATTTCCCTTCTTCATCTCGCTTCACACTTTCTCAAGTTTTGCATCATTTCATATATTATAATTTTTCATTGATCTAGCTCCAATATTCCATTTTTCCATAATTTTGCTTGTACATGGCCTTTTTATAGCAACATATTTTAAATACACTAACTTAATCATAACAATAATCATAGATTTTTCTCAAAGCAAATTATCTGGCTATGTGAACCTAACTTGACTTTAGTTTAGTCATCCAAGAGTCACTAATCCAATCCTTCCAAAACAATTCCATAGTTCTTAGTATTTCAATCCAAAGAAAGGATCCTAAATTTATTAATTTATTTATTTTTGTTATTTAAACCTTAATTAAATTTTATTTAATTGCTTATGTTTTAAACTAAGTCTCAAGTTTATTTTGTTCCCAATCAAGTCTCAATAAATTGTCATCCATGGTTCAAGTTCAATTATATTATTCAATCACTACATATGAGCATTGGAGTAGTCTTGATGGCCTCACCAACCAACCAAAGTGGTTCACACTCCCAACTTACACACAGCACCTCTATTTTAAGCACACACTATCACCAGAGTGGTTCAAACTCCCAGTATACACACAACACCTCTATGGTCTCATAACTACATGTGAGCAACAGAGAAGTCTTGATGGCCTCACCAACTAGATAGATAGTTCATACTCCCAATATACACACAACACCTCTATTTTATGCACACACAATAGAGAAATTGATTATCGACATACTACATGTGTAGTGCAACACAAATCCAAATAAATCGGCAATACCACACACAATACTAGACAAACTCAAAACCATTCTTACGCATTTGACCACATCCAATAATAAGCGTACATAGAATATAAGGCAAACAAGCATATATAAATATACATATAAGGTATTTATAGCAATCGAGCACCCACCGAGCATCAAGCTATGAGCCTGTATTATCCAGTAATTAGACACATCACTCATACCAAATTTTTATGAGATCCTAACAGAAAATAAACAGCTAGCCAACAATACATAAATTAATCAAATTTTCTTAGATTCACTTAATTTTAGTTTCTCTTCATTATAAATAAATTCTAAACAAAATTCAACATTTCACATCAGTCGACGATGAAATAACAAGCTCCAAATAGATAAGAAATACTCACAGGTTTTAAGCTCTTTGAGCTTAGTTTTTGAAGCATTTGTTTAAGTTTGCCTCCATAATTTACAAAGATTTTAGATAGTACTCAACACATTTAAAATCCCTAAATATATTCTATTTATTTTTTGGGTGCTTATTTGTAATAAAATCATTTCAAGCTATATAATATGATTTATACATAGCCAACAATCTATAGCTATAATTTGTATAACTACCCATTAACTATATTTTAGATATAATAATTTAGATCATGGAATAACTCATAAATTTCCTAAAATAAAATCCAAGCCTTAACTATCGGCATGTTGTAATTTATCTCCTAATACATCTTATTTACACCTTGTTTACCAAGTTTACTAAAAGCTATGCACTGGAGCATCCCACCATCAAATATGCATAATTATACTTTGGTACCTTATGTCTCAAATCTATTCCCATATAGATCTTCATGTTTTTACATCATATTCATTATTATTTCAATAAGTGTAGGTTTTATTATGGGTGAAAATACCTTGACAAAGATCCAACAAATTGCTCTACTTTGGACCAAGCATCAAAGTAGCAAAGGCTAATCAACAACAGTAAGTCTTGATGTCGATCAGTAGCTGATTCAATAACTAGATTAGTGTGGAAGTTGAATTCATCAAACTCTATCCAACAACAATTGGCTTCAGCCACTCAGAGCAGGGAAGGATGGAGAAGAGAAAAGGTGCTGAATGGTGAACGATGAGTTGATTGGAGCTCTGCAAATATCAAACAGCAAGAAAATTAGCTACCCATGTATGGTATAACAATGTGAAAGGAGAGAAGAAATGGGAACAACATCGGCAAGAAGGAAAAGTGAAGAATGACAGACATGAGAACCCGAAAGCATTCTTATATATCAAGAAGATGAAAACCAGTAGACAAAGACTCTCATGGGAAAAAAATCTAAGGAAATTATATTATATAATTAAAAGTTTAGGAAAAATTACATATTGACTCAAGGGAAAATTTTACAATTTTGAAAACCCCGAGGCTCCAATAAAATTTAAAAAACTTATTAGACAATAAAAGAATTATAACAAATAAAATGTTATTCACAAAATTCAAAAAAAAAAATCATCCAATGTTCCTTTAAATTATCGGGATACATTTGGCGTGTATATTACACTATCCATATGTATCTATTTACACATTCTTTTTTGATAAAAAAAAACCCATAAATTATTTAAGTATTTAATCAATCCATTATCACCCATTAACTTAATTAATCAATCCACTATCATCTATAGAATCAAATTCATAGTAATTAGTATAAGGTTTTTTCTCCTTTAAGCAATTTTGGGATTTCAAATGATTACTTCATACTAGTAATTGAAAGAAACCAAATTTTGGAAATTCTTATTAAAAAAAATCATAAGTAAACAATTTGCATAAAACTCTTTGTAAATTGGTATTTCTTAGACACATTTAGAATTTATTTTGAAAAAAATTTTAGTTGATGATTTTAATCAAAGGTATACAATTTCTTAGCATTTATTTTTATTGCTTAAACTTATTGATTATTTTGAATAATTAGTTTATTTACCATTACATTGAATACATACATTTTTATATATTTGGCAAATATCTTATTTTGTAATAGTGACAATGCTTGGAATCATTTGCCATATTAGAAGATCAATTTATGATCATTAAAAAAAGGGTCTTGATCTACTAATTATTTTGAATTATTGGTCTATTATTCATTAAATAATTGCCTTAATTTATTTAAGAATGAAAGTTTAAATTCTAAGTTTTACTTTATTATACAGTAGCAAGGTTTTCTTTAATTAGATTTCAATGTAATAGTATATTTGAAATACATCTTTGTTATAGCAATCATGCATGACTACGTAACCATTGAAATCTTGTATTCTAAATAGAATGAATAGCGGATTAGATGATGAAATCTATGCATTCAATCGAAAAGGTTATACCAAGACTGTGGATTCGAATCAAATATTGTAGTTTTCTCCATTGGTACCCTCTTTCTTTCTATCTTCTTGTTCTAATACTCTTTTCTAAAACTTAAGCTTATGGGTGCCATCAATTAGAATGCCTTAAATACCCCAACAATTTTTACTATTCTATTATTGAAGATGCTTGAAGAATTTGATAATGAATTGTTTTGAGTGAGAAGAATTTGTAATACTCAAACTATCGCCAACATAACTTCAAGCCTAAACTATGACATGATCTCATTTTCTCTTGAACAATCATCATGAATGCCTATCTATCAGCATCAACCACTTAATCTTCTTCTTCCTACACAATTAGTCATTGTCTACCATTACCCCTCCCCAATCATTAAGCTAACCCTATGAATGCCCCACTATAGTTACTTCTAAAGCTGATCTGTGCAATACAGAGTAGGGTTGATGTCAATAGCTTCAACCTTACTACTTAAGGGTTGGGTCCTGCTAAACTTAAGGTATTTTCCCCACCTCTTCTAAGTATAAAACATTAGCTTTGAATTATTAGGAATAGATTAGATTGATTTTGGAAACTTGAGCATGAAATAAGTATATAGGGCTGGATCTATTTAACTTTATTTGGGATTATTTTTAGATGAATTGAAGATAATTTTATACTCATTAACAACCTATTTTACTTTATAATGATTATCTTAGTTCATAAGTGTAGTTTTATAAATGATTTTGGAAAGGAAACGAAGTTAATTATAGCAATAAGTGTGGTTGTAACCTCATGGCTGTTATGAAGATGTCTAAATTGAAATTCAATTTTAATTTATACCTTTTCACAATCCCAATTTTTTTTTGTGATTCAGTCTATTTGTGGATGAAATTGGAGTGGAACATCTAGGACTTAAGGATTTAACTTGTGATTAAGTTAAATCAATGAATTCCTAATAAGCATAATTTATATATTTTTTGTATCCATTTAAACTTAGTATTTTATCATGTTTATGCACTTAATTGGATACTTGAAATTAGTTTTATCGTTTGCTCGACTTTTGTGCTTAATTACATTTATTCGATAAATTTACCCCATTTCAAATTATTTCAAGTTTTTGGGCATATCTTGAGTTTTGGACCTTAGTTTTTATTGATTATTATTTCTTTGGAAAGCTAAGAAAAAGAGATAAAAATGTCATGAAGACCCTAAAGCACAATTCAACCATTTTTGAGGTCAATCAAAGCCTAGAAGTTGAAACAGAGTGCAATGCTACCTAGAACTAGTTTCGATAATTTCTTCATAAGTGGATCTCCATCCATCATTTTGGTACAAACCTAAACCTATAAGATAGCTAATTTCCATATTAATAACTTTTATGAAGGACTTGAGGTCAAACTACACTGTTTTGAATTAGTTTTATAGCAGTGGACTTAAATGCTAAATTATGTTATAGGTTGAATGTTTTGGAAAGTTGTCTCAATTTTTAGCCCATAATTTAAGCTAGGAATCAAGTTTTTATGCAAGGTCAAGGCCATTGGACTCCTAAGAGACAAGGTCATATTTCATATGAAGGGATCAATGTCCAATTAAGCCTCCTTCCAACCCTAATTAGCAGCCCAATCAAGAAGCAGTGTAGTAAGCCTATAAATACTTAGATAAGCCGCAATTGTAGTAACTTTTAGATTCATTTTTGTTTGTCTCTAATTTAAAGAATGAGAGGAGCTCTACTAGGGTAAGACTCTAACTTCAATTAGGTTTCTTCTTTCCTTTTTATTTTTGTATGAATGTGTAGCTGAACTCTTATCTCAATCTAAGGGAAATTATACATCAATTTTTTTGTTAGTTGTGAGACTTGCTCTTACTTCAATTTATTACTAATTTTATTCTCCATTTTAATGCTTATAATTGCTTTGGATGGTTAACTAAGGTGACTAATTAATTAATTAATTATTCATTGTGATTTACTATTAGCTGAATTTTCATAAGTAACTTGTTATTATTTGTGATTGTTTGGTTAGAGAAGCAATAGGATTTTGATTTGCTGCTGGGATAATTTAATTAATTAGACTTGGTGTTTTTAGATCTTAATGATATTTGTAAATTGGTTAAGGTGTTGGGCTTCCACTAATTTAGTAATAAGGGTCAAGTAGGTGTTAGACTTGGTTGACCAGTTTAGGAGGAAATTAATAATAATTAATTTAGTGCTAAGCTTAATTAGTTTCTCAGCTAAGCAGTTAATTAGAGAATAAAATATTAGTATCAAAGATCAGTCACAAAATTTGTTGCAAAGATCCCTTGAATTGAGCCTTTCTGCATCAATTCTCCCTTTTTTCTGATTTTGTTTTCTATGCATTTATACTGTTTGATTAAATACCTATTATAATTAGATATCCAACCCCCCTATTTCACACTACAAATACATTGAAGTAATTCACCAGTCTCTGTGGACATGACCTGGACTCGCCCTAACTACTAGCTTAGGTAATTCAGCATTATTGTTATTAGTCCTAACAGCCATTAATTCCTAACTAAGTTAAATTAATTTTTAAATTAAAGGAATGTGATATAATTATGTCTATAATGATTATAAAAACTATAGGTTAATTTTAAGATATGGAAAAGTTGGCTATGCCACTAGATTAATAAGCTAAAGTGCTCTAGTTTTAGGTGTAAGGAAAATTAAATTTAGATGTTGGGCATAGTTGCTTATTCTATATGGGTTTGAGAAATTGACAAAGTAACCACTGTCTCCACATAATAGGAATTCAAGAAGTTTGGAAGGCCCAATGCGTCATCTTGAAGCATGGAGAACTCAAGGAACTTGGAATGCCTAAAATTAAGCTCAAAGAGCTTCATAATTGTGAATGGAAAGTTTACTCTCTTTTATATATATACAATATAGTTTTGATTTTTCTAACAAACTTGAGCTTTGATTTTATCTTATACTAAAGTTTTGAACTGGTTAGAGTCTTGCTATATGTTTACCTTCAAATTGATACTTCATGCTTTAGTAAATTGCCTTTATATAGAATGGATATTGGAAATAATGAATTTTATATAATCAATTATGTTTATAATTAATTATTCTATCACTATACCAAACAATCCCTTAGTTCAAAAGTGAGCTTATATATTCTCAAACCATTAAAACAATAAGTTTTATATTTCAATTTGAATGAACAATTTGATGGCATTTCATTATGGTTATGGAAGATTTCTGGCAATTGAGATTATTATTGTTAATTATTGACATGCAAAGGTTATAAGTGGTGCCTTGACTTGGCAATGGATTTGTGATCCTTTATTATAATATTTTAAGTATGTAATGAAATAATAGTGGTTTGTGAGAAATGGGATGATAATTTTAGTGAAAATTCATTTTCGGCAATATTTAATATGTTATTCTATTAAGTTAGTTAATAGTTATCATAATTTAACACATGAAAGTTGCAATAATTTAGTGATAATTAATTTGATATATCATAAACTAATATAATTATTTATTTTGGCAATGTTTAAATAGTGAAATATGAATTTTTGATTAATTTTGGACAATGTTTAACATGTTACTCTATTTATTTATTTCATAATTTTAGTAATTTAATACATGAAAATTTTAATAATCTAGTGAGGATTAATTTGATATATCATAAACTAACATAATTATTTATTTATACAATGCATAAATAGCAAAAATTAATTTTTTGCAATGTTTAATATGTTACTCTATTTAGTTTGTTAATGATTTTAGTAATTTAACATATAAAAGTTGTGATAATATGGTGAGAATTAATTTGATATATCATAAAATAGCATAATTATTTATTTATGCAATATTTAAATAGCAAAAATTAATTGTTAGCAATGGTTAATATATTACTCTGTTTAGTTAGGTGATAATTTTAATAATTTAGCATATGAAAGTTGCAATAATTTGGTAATAATAATTTGATATATCATAAACTAGCATAATCTACCAAGAAGAAAACATGCATACTAATAAATTAATAATAAGCACATTAATAGTTATATTGTATTGAATAATGCTACATACACTTCCATGTATTCACTCCCATTTCCATATAAGAAAAGAAAGCTTTTTTATTTGCCAAAAAAAAGACTAGGTTAGCAAATTTTTCCTAATATGGAAAAAGAAATTAACACAGGGGAGTGTAAATAACATTAGTCTTCTATATTCTTTTCAAAATCTTATAGTGACCTTGTAGATTTAGCTAATTGATTTTTATTGGTAACATGTGCTTTAATATTCTTATTTAAATTAAGTAAAAGGCTTATTCATGAAAAATTATGATCTGCTAAGAAAATTTGCTTATAATATAACATACTTTTTTTATTAATTTTTGACAATATATAACATGTTAATATGTTTACTAAGGTGATAATTTTAAGACTTAATTACAATTTTGATCCCCCTAAAATAAAAATTGGACCCATTTGATCCCTCTTAAAAATAATATTCTATTTTGGTATCCCTAAAATAGAAATTAGACCAAATCAAGTCCATTTGGCTAACTCTAGTCTGATGCCAAATGGAGAAGCCTACATGGCAGTTAGTAGTCCACGCTAGCCTACACATTGGCTCTAAGAAGGGGAAATAAGCTAGGCCCTCTTGCCATCTCAAAATGTCATGCATTTCAATCCCCAAATTTGTAACAATTTGAACTCTATTTTTTTTTTTTTTTTGCCTTGTTTTTGAAATGCATAGAAGACAAAAATGAAGGGCAACCAAATAGAAGACAAAGCAAAACTTTAACACCAAACTTAGTGGCGCAGGGCAAAAAAGAAAGCTAGATGGGCTTGTTCGACAACCCACCTAGATATAGTTCTAGGTATTTCTAAAAATATAAAGTTCCATTTTATCATGGTAATGAAAATGATGCTCTGATATTGCTTTATTTGGATTTTTGCAATATGTTATTAATATTCCTTAATGTTTCCAAAAAAAAATTTAACTGGTTGTTAGGTTTCTTTATTATGCTTTAAAATGATGGGTAGATTTCTCTATTTTGGATTAAAGATGTGGGAATATTTAGAGTTTTGTGAACTATGATGCCTACTGCCAATGGTCCCCTATTTGCTATTATTCTTATGTATGTTAGAGTTATAGAATGTGCACTATTTTGATTCTTTTTTTTGACTAAGATAGTGTCATTTTAGCTTTACTTGGTACTAATAATTGTAATGCATTATTTTTACCTTGATATTTTAGAGTAACTCAAGTTGAACGTTTTAACCTTATGATAACTATGGGGGAAAATTTATTAACCAACCTACAATGAAGTATGTTGATGGGTGAAAAAAGTCATGTTAACGTCGGAATTTGGTTCGTATGGATGGTCCTAAAATTTGACCAACGGGAAGATGAGTTATGGGATCCTAAACTGCTTCCGAAGTGCAATGGAGCAAAGAGAGAGGAAAAAGTGTGGCACGGTGTTTTTAACGTGGTTTGACTGAATCCGGACAGCACCAGACCCTACGTTCACGGTGAAAATTTTATTGATATTTTGAATAGCTTTTATAAAGTGTTGGCTTATAAAAAATGTCGACCTCCCTCTCTCTTCTAACAATACATTCCTATTTATAGAGGAAGGAAGAGTTACATGCATTAATTACAAGCTATGGTTATATTACATCAAGATATAAATGGAAAAGGTTGTAAAAGACTATAATCTGGTTGTTGCAGGATATAAGCTGTAGGGTGGGCCCCTCTGGTCAACTGTGGACTTGTATCCATAAGCGTCTTTCGCTTGGTGTGGTCATACCATGTGGGGTGTTCATCATCCCGAGCTAAGGTTCCTTGCTCAGGGTTGCTATAGGGGGTTGTTATAGCGAGCTCGATGCTACTATAGCAGGGTAGCGAGCTCGAGCAGGATAGTTGACTGCTTGATAAGCTGGTCTTATGATCACCTTGCTGTATCGTTATCTGGTAAGGAGTGAGGTAAAGTTTGCTGGGCGCCTTCGGCAAGCTAGACGATCTGGCCTCTGGTGGGTTCGAATCTGTCTCATTCTTCTAAGGTTATTTTTCGCCCATAAATAAGCCCCCCAACTCTCGATTTGCTTTGTGGACCAAGAGTTGTAAGTTTACTAGGCTCGATTCGTATCTTCAGTCAGTGTCCTTCCATGATCGAAGTGTCATTTCAGATGTCTTTTTGCTCTACTTTAGACCATGCTTTCTTCTGTTTGCCATTTTTTACCATTGGCATGGCATTACTGCTGGTTCCGAGCAATCAGATGAAGATTAGATAAGATATCTTCAAGATTCTTCAAAGGGTCAAGCAGGTCTTTTTATATCTGAGGGGTCTTTCCTTCTTGCCCTAAAAGATTTTGAATGGAAGAGGCTGAAGAGCCCCCTACATTTCTGTTGGCTTTGCTTTCGATGAAGCTTGTCGAGACATGGATGGTCTGTTGCAGAGTGTCAAGAGGCATGGATAGCCTGTTGCACATGGCTTCACCGTAAGACCCATCTAGTGGGCTCCTGGGGAGTCTTGTATAGATCTTGGATTATCTCCTCCTGGCATTGCTTGTGGTGCTACCACCTAGCCAGTCGACTTTTATGACTTTTTGAATTGCTCTGGGTCTGGCTCAGGTGGATACACTGGAGGAATATAGGCAGGAGTAGCTAGAGGTCATTGTCCTTCTTGCAGGCACGAGCTCACTAACTGGCCTTCTACTCTTTCTTGCAGGAATGGTAGTGCTAGGCCTTCGAGCTTCTTGCCTTTGTTTCTATATTTCTTCTTTTGATGTAATTTTTGCCTCATTGAGTGAGTTCTTTTTGCTATATAAGCTTTTCTTTCTTTGAATGTTGTATTGGATGATTTGTGCATCATTGTATGTAAATTTTTGATGATCAATAAAATGTTTCTTTGGCCAATTAGCCGAGCTTTAGTTTTCTACCTTTTGCTTGGTTATTCTTAACGAGTGAGAATCAGGTCGCATGTGAGCTATGACTGATGAGAAATCTAGTATGAGCCATGAGAGTTTGTCTGCATAAGAGTTACGATTTTTTTTGTCCACGTGCTAGTTACGGGCGTTCGGTTGCATGAAAGCTACAACAATTTCATCTTAGCATCCTCGCGCTATAGAGGATTGGTAGCCTATTATTGAGTTTGAGTGCATCGCCGAGGTAGGCTCTGGGGTCATCTCACACTTGGTCTTATTTTGTTGTGGCGAGGTGATAACTCATCACCAAGTAGGGTCATACATTCATACCACAGCAAGCCCATTGCTCAGTGGAACAGTAAGCTCGTTGCTTAGTCTTGCAGCAAGCCTAGTGGGACAACAAGCCTGTTGCTTAGTCTCGCAGTAATCTCATTGCTCAGTGGGGTAGCAAGCTCATTGCTTAGTCTCACAACAAGCTCGTTCCTCAGCAAGATAGCAAGCTCGTTGCTCAGTCCTATAGCAAGCTCGTTGCTCAGCAAAACAGCAAGCTCATTGCTCAATGGTCAGGGAATTCACTTCCTTGGTCGTAATTGGAATGTGGCTTGCTTTGGATGTATAGATGGGGTAAGCCTTGCACTGTCTCACCCCCAGATGAATCCTTGTAATGATAGAGCGAAAATGGCTTGCTTTGGATGTATCGACGGGGTAGGCCTTGCGCCGTCTCACCCCCGGATGAATCCTTACAATGATGGAGTGAAAACTCTTTGTCTAGACAATGCCTTTTTTGGCCAATCGACAACTTGTATTAGTTCAGTGTACAATAGTTAATACAACTAATCACCATTGATAACAAATGAGTGTTACAGGATTAAAATATTGTTCTGATAGAGGGCTCAAGCTCTTGGGTGGCAACTTATTGAGCCTGTTAAGCGCGTTGTCTAAGCGGTCTTACCACATAATCCTGTAGTTAGCCTCTTGTGATGAGGTCTTCGATGGTGTCTTTTAGTGCCTAACATTCTGAGGTGGTATGCCCAGCCTCATCATGATAAGCACAAAATCTGCTTTGGTCTTTGGACTTGGTAGTGGCTCTCATCGGTCTAGGCCTTCCGAAGTCCTCGTTGTGTCTCTTTGCGGCAAAGATTCTGTCCTACATATCTGACAGGATGCTATAGCTTTCAAAGTGACCTTCAGGTCGCTGAGGCTTCGCCTTCTTAGCGAGGTGAGGAGTAGGGTCATCGTGACTCTTGCTACCCTCTTTTTGCTCATGGTGGGACCACTGGGGTCCACTCTGTGCCTGGGCTCCTTCATTTCGAAGGTTTCTTCCCATCTTATTTGTTTGGCAGCTCACTCGTAGAATTTAGTGAGGTCTCGAGCTAGGGACTTGTAGAGGCTTCTGTATAGTTTTCCATCTTTACAAAGTCCCACTGAGATCACTATTAAAATACTTTCCTCCGAGGTATTTTCCACGAAGTTGGCCTCATGCCTGAATTGAGCTACGTAGTCTTTGAGTGACTCACCCTTGCACTGAAAGATCATCGTGAAATGATAAGGGGACGTAAGCTGTTTCTTTAATGCCCGATATTGGTCGATGAACTTCCTTTGGCATTCTTCCTAACTGTCAATGCTGCGAGCTGGGAGGTGCGTGAACCATGCCCAAGGCATTTCCCCTAATGTGACAGAAAAGACGTAGCATTTCACCAAAGGGTAGTAGTCTGGAGGTCCATTTAGGTATTAAATGCATCTAGGTGGTCGATTGAGTCACTATTCCCATCATATAGTGGGATCACAAGTACTTTGAGCTTCTGTGGGAGAGGTCGCATCTTGATCTCCATAGAAAATGGAGAGCTTTCCTCATGGTGAGGCTAGTGGCTTTAAGGCTACAAATGCTCTTCTAGTCATTCGAGCCTGCAGAGGATTTCCTCCATTGTCTGATTTTGTGTCTCAGACTGAGGGGTGGAGCTTCTTGCTCGTTGTGAGCCCCCCAATTGCTAACTATCATGATCTTTATGAGTTTCCTTCTAAGCCTCTTTACGAAGCTGCTGGAGTTGTGCCATGATTTCTTCTTGTCTTTGCGTGCTCTGAACTTGGGCTTGCACCAGTGCTTTGATGGTTTCAGCTAGCTCTCTTATAGTGCTTTCGAGTGTCAGATGGGGTTGGCTGGGCATTTGTACCTCTTGAGTTTCAGGAGTGGCGGTAGACTGTTGGTGAGCCCCTGCAATAGGAGTGTCCGTCGGTTAGAGGGTTAGAGTGGTTGAACTTTGAATGGTTCTTCCTCTTGCCATTGTTAAGCTATAGTGGAGACTTCAGAGAGCAGATGGATCCCTATAGATAGCGCCAATATGTTGACATCAAAATTTGGTTCGTACGAATGGTCCCAAAATCTGGCCAATGGGAAGATGAGCTCTAGGATCCTAAACTGCTTCTGAAGTGCAATGGAGCAAAGGGAAAGGAAGAAGTGTGGCACACTATTTTTAACGTGGTTCGGCTAAATCCAAATGGTACCGGACCCTATGTCCATGGCGAAGATTTTATTGATATTTTGAATAGCTTTTACAAAGTGTTGGCTTATAAAAAATGATGGTCTCCCTCTCTTCTAACAATACATTCCTATTTATAGAAGAAGGAAGAGTTACATGCATTAATTACAAGCTACAGTTATATTACATCAAGATATAAATGGAAAAGATAGTAAGAGACTATAATCCTACTGTTGCAGGATATAGGCTGCGGGGTGGGCCCCTTTGGTCGGTTGTGGACTTGTATCCGTGAGCATCCTCCACTTGGTGTGGTCGTACCATACGGGGTGTTCGTCATCCGGAGCTAAGGTTCCTTGCTTGGGGTTGCTATAGGGGGTCGCTGTAGCGAGCTCGATGCTTCTATAGTGGTGTAGCGAGCTCGAGTAGGATGGTTGATTGCTTAACGAGCTGGTCTTATGATCACCTCATTGTATCACTATCTGGTAGCGAGTAAGGTAAAGTTTGTTGGGTGCCTTTAGCGAGCTAGACGATCTAGCCTCTAGCGGGTTTGGATCTATCTCATTCTTCTAACGCCATTTTTTACCCATAACAAGTCAATAAAATGGACTCAAATCAATTTTGCTCATTTGAAGTGGGGCAACTTATCAAGTATCTAAAGTATGACTCATATAAAGCCTTATGGTGGAAGGTGCCGAACAACCATTAGATATGGGTAGAAGACATTTGGACAGGGATGATAACGTGAGGGAACTAATTCCAGCTATGAAAGGGTATGCATATGTGGAAATTTTTATGGAGCATACAGTAGACATACATGTTTTAGTGCAACCCAGTATAGTTTAGAGGGTTGAGACAATGGATGAAAATAATGTGGTTGCGATTATTTCTCCTGAGGTCAAAAGTTGTAACATGGTGGAGGTAGTTTCTTTTCAGGGGACCATAACTAAAACTTTGAATCAGAGAGTGGAGGATTCTATTGATCAAATAACTAATATTGTCAAGCATGATAAGGTAGTTAACATTGTGATTGAATACATCACTAAAGTAGTGAATGATAAAGAATTAGATAGTGAATATGAAGTGGATTAGAAGAGTGTTAGTTGTGATGAAAGCTTGTAAGAAAAAGAGCATGATGAGAAATGGGATTAGGGATATATTCTAGAATAGGCATAAATAGATGAGATTGAAACACAATGTGCTTAAAAGGAATGCAAAGCTATCGCAAAACATAGTGAAGTAGGGCAAAACTCTCAAAATGTAGTCACTGGTGCTAATTAGAGTGATGAAGAAAGTGCTTCTAATGAGTTGTAAGGTTCTAAGGAATCTAAAGATGAAGATGAAGATGAATGTGAAAAAAAGACAATGCCAAAGTTTAAAAGAATCCCTAGATTTAGAATGTCAAGTGATGGGAAAATGGTAAAATTTAAGTTGGGCCCTGACTTTGCTTCTAAAGCCATTATAAAGGAATATGTGCACAATTATGGGCTTTGCCAGGTTAAACCCATTTAGGTTAACAAGGATGACAAGAGGTTGGTTGTTAGGTGTAGAGAAGGCTACCTATTTCACTTAGCAATAAGTCTAGATACTCAAAGGCAAGTGTGGTAAATGAGGAGGTTGGTTGACATCCATTCTTGCCCTAGGTAGTTTAGAAAACCTCAAGCCAAGACAAAGTTGTAGGGGAAGAAATTCAAGGACAAAGTGAGAGAAGACCCTAATTGTAGTTACAAGGCAATCCAAATGATGCAAAGAAGGAGTAGGGTGTTCATCTATCCAAGGGACAAGCATACAAGGCTAAAAGGAAAGCATTAGAACTAGTTGAAGGTTCTGCTAATGACCAATACAGTAAATGGTGGAGTTATGGGAAAGAATTATTGAGAAGTAATAAGGGAATTTTTGTTGTAATTAATGTGGAGAGGTCTTCATTACAAATACTTCCAAGTTTTCAAAGGATGTACATCTATTTTGAAAGATGGGAGAAGGCTTTTGTAGAGTGTTGCAGACCTTTGATTGGGTTAAATGGATGTTTCCTAAAAAGGGAGCATGGTGAGCAACTCCTAGCAACCATACTAAAAGATGCAAACAATCAAATGCTACCTATTGCATTTATAATTGTAGAATCTAAAACCATAGATTCTTGGGAGTGGTTTATGGATAAGTTCATTTAAGACATTGGCCCTACTACAGAGATGGTCATTCAAGACATTCTTGGGAGTGTTAGGTGAAAGAAGATAAGGAAAAAGGACCTAAATGAAAAGGCAAGGGATCTAACCAAGTTGCCAATATATCATTCACCATACAAATATGTCAAATGTAACCATTATGGTCATAATGTGAGAAGCTATAAAAGGAAAATAAGGACAGATAGAGAGATCCCCATTGAAGACAATAAGGCATTTCAATCAAGCACCTCAATCAAGCCAAAGCAATAACCAAATAGGCCATCCCAACCAGTATCCACAAATTAAAATGAAGTTGTTTGGAAGGAGTTGAAGAAGAAAGCATTCACAACAAAGGGCAAACCTTGTGTAACAAGCTAAACATGGATATCTATGTCTAAGGGAAGCAAAAGCAAGCTAAGCCAAGTTATATGCATAAAAGAGTCCCAGAGTGTGGCCAACAATGCTAGTTGAACAAATGCTTAGTGAATGTATAGAACTTACTTAGGTTTACTTTGGAAGCCATTAGAATTGGAATATCTTAGGATTTCTTATTTTGGAAGCCATTAGAATGCACAATAAAGTTGTATGTTTCCATTTCCTAGGATTTCTCATGACTTATGACATTGACATTTGTGGGAAATATTTTGAAATGCTCACTAAAATTACAACTTATTTTGTTAAAAATATATCAATGAGGTTTTAAAATTTGCAATTAATTTTGTTTCAATTTTATAAATTCATTTGCAGTTCATTTGGCTTCAGTTGTGTGTCATTTTGCAATTGAATTTGATTCAATTTTATGTTTACTTATAATTTATCAAGTAAATATGTAGGAAATATTCCTTATGTTATCATGTGAATGCATTATACATATATAATGTTATGAGATGTATGATATACATGTGAATGTGGTTGCTAGATTTGTAGTAATGAATATGTTGTATTTACAATTAACAATGTCTCATTCAGCTAATGGATTGTTTGCACTTACTATTGGTTTTGTATTTACTAGCTACCATCCATCTTCCACAGTTGTGTAGTTATACAAGTGCACTATTTTGTGATATGGAATGTGCATGAATGCAGGTGCACAGTTTCCATATCGTGACATTTATTTCTATTTTTTTCTAGTGTTGATTGCTTAAGCTATGGTATGCCCTATTTCTGGAGGATCCTATCTACATAAGTTAAGTATTTGTGAAAATATATGCATAAGTTTGTTAATTTTTATAGTCAAGGCCATTGATCACCATACATGAAAATTATTGAATGACCAAATTTTAGTGATTTTGTATGGAGTTTTGTTTTCTTTCTTTCCTTCTTATGCTAATTTAAATAATTAGTTATCTTGAATTATTTTATGGAATTTTTATAGGTTCTAGGTTGCACTTTGGTAGGATGGTTTTATTTGAATCTTTTTATGTTACAGTTCTGCTATCTGGAGTACTAAGCTTCATTACATTGGCCTTTCACAAAATAAAATAAATATCAACTCTTTTCATTACAAAAGCAATTTTGTACTTTACAAAATGGCATTTTTTTTCCTTTACAAATGCTTTGGCCTTTCACAAATAGAACATCACAAAATCCCAACCAAAACATCCCACTACCTTTAAACCTATTGCAGCCAGCAAGCAAAAATCACCTACTTCAGAATTTTTAACAACAAAAACACTAGCATTAAAACCATGGCATTAGTAAACATCAATACAACTTCTCCCTGTATTGCAACACATCAATCCTTCACAACAATCCTTTGATCACCTTCTCTTTGCGATCTACAACCAAAGGGTCATGCCAAGGAAAAAAATTGCAATTATTCTTACCCCTGTAGCATCTATAAAATTAGCGACTGGGATTCTGCTCTGTCCAAGAAGTGAACATGCTAGCCTCCTAGCCTCCTAGCATCTATAAAATTGTTGAAAATAGAATATTGTTTTCAAAGGGATCAAATGTGCCCAATTTTCATTTTAGGGGACTAAAATTGTAATTAAGCCTAATTTTAATAATTTAACATATGAATTTTTAATGAAAATTTATTATATTTACCATATCTAGCAACTAGGTTTATGATATATTTGGATTTTTAAAAAAAATTCAAATCTGTGTGGAGAAAAAAATGTTTGGTCCAACTTATTTTTTATTAACCCATAGTTTGTTTAAAAAAAATGTTTAAGGAAAAAATAAAATTAAAAAAAATTTGAGTCTAGTTTCAAAGATTTAAAAAGAAATAATTGATTTGAAAAAAAATTTCATACAAGCAAGGTGTCATTATTTCATTGGCCTGTCAATCAAGATACTGATACCAAAACTTTTAGTTTAGGTATGGAAGAACTATTAGTGGCATTAATTGATAGAGACACAATTTTTTATATATTTATTATATTATAAAAAAATTACAAAATTTTATATATAAATTTACAACATTTATATTAAACTTTCATAAAAATTTTCAAAATCTCTGAGTATATAGCAAAACATGACCCTCTTGCTCATATTTTTCACATGCAACCCTTTTGGCCAATAAACTTTTAATTCAAGCATGGGAATTCTAAATAAACTGCTGTAGATAAAAAATTAATACAAATGTGAAATAAATTTTATTATATATAAAATTGAAGCTAAAATTTCATAAATTTGCTGATATAGTTGAATTGCGTGAGCTATAGGAAGCAGAAACACTAATTAAACAATTAAGATCTTATAGAAATTGGCTATGGAATTTGTTTGCCCCTTTGGGTCGCATGATAAAATGTGCAGGAGCACTGTTAGTGTGTGTTTGGTATTAGTTATATTTTTTTATTCCTGAAAAAGTGAGGTAAGAATAAAAGTTTCTCATGTTTAGTATAAAAGATAAAAAATTATTTTCAGACATAAAAGATACTTAAGAATAAAATTTGTGAAGAAAAATTAAAAATTTTAAAGAAATATTTCTAAGGATCTCATTCCCAAAAATAAAATATTCCTAGAAATAAAATATTTTATGAACCAAACATATCCTTAGAATTCATTAAACTCAACACGAGAACTTGTATGCAATTTTTCAAATTTAATTTAATTTTGATACAGTAAAAGGAGTCTCATATTAGCAGTGATATATGTCCTGTCACTTATATTAAATAATATGTTAAACACTGTTATTGCACCATAAAGCTCTTGTTTGCTTTTAATTATTTAATAATGTAGTACTTTGTTGTTAATAGATTTCATATGATACCGTACAAATTAAGCTTGCGCTTATTTTATTGTAAAATACTTCTTTTAGGGATAATTTTATTTATTTATGTTTTAGAATAAAAAATTAAAATTATAAAAAATATTTTATTTACTTAATATTATGTGTGAAAAGTGTCATAAACAAAAATATCCACTATGGAAAAATTGTTATCTTCCTCCTTTATGATTAAACCATTCATTATTTCTTTAATTACAAGATATATATATATATATATGGGGATGATAAAAATATCCAAATCCATTAGATTTTATTTGAATAAAAATTGATATTTATTCAATGAGTCAAATTTAAATTAGACCCACTACTTAATGATTACGATTTAAGTCTAATCATTAAATATTTAATAGATCTTAGATCACTTTTAGATATCATACTAGACCCACTTGAATAGTATATTTTATAATAAATCACTTATTATTAAAAAAATAATTTTATAATTTCTTTTTCAATCAAAAAATAAAAAATCTACAATTATATTTTTTTTAATTCAAAACGGATTTTGACAAGTTTTTGAATTGGATCTTGTGGAATCCTTAACAGATTTAAAATGATAAATTCTTATCGAATACGAATCAAGTTTATCCAAATCTAGACTCATTTTATTGTCATCCATGAAATATATATATAATCTTTTTTGTATTAAATATATGAGATCTTTTTTTATAAATAACAGAAGGGGAAACTAAGTTTTACAACGATCCAGTGTGGATTAAATTATACTTTCAAAGTACTATAATTATGCTAATCCAATTGAGAAGAAGGAAAAAGAAAATGGAAATAAAAGTGGTTGATGGCTGGATTAATGGGTGCGTTAGTATGATTGATGTAAGCACTAGGTTTTCAACACTATATATATATGTTCAAAAGTAGTGCACATCAAGTATTGTTCTTGCCTTTGTCATCATGGTTAGATTTATATTTTATTGTTTGTATTCATCATGGATTAGCAAATAAAGTACAAGAGTGCAACTAAAATTTTTCATATAACATATGTTTTTAAGTTAAATGAAATGAATTTTAGTGAAATTCTTAATAAATTTAATGGATTGTTTAATGACACAAATATAACTAAAATAGGAATTATATATAAAATGAAATTACTTTTAACATAAATCATAACCATACCATTTGAAAATAATTTATTAACAAATAAAATAAAATCTTATTTTTAACCATTTTAAACCTAAGGAAAACCTAATATCTATATAATGTATGAATGTGCAAATGCCCTAAACCTAATATCTATATAATGTATGAATGTACAAATGCCCTAAAGATGGTTCTCATGATGACATAACCCTAAAATAATCTTTGTTGTGTATGGTAATCAAGGACAGAACTAGACTTGAAGTTTTAGAGGGACTAATTAAGAAATTTTAAATGTTTGTAGGGCCAATTCATAATTTTAATAATATATATCAAAATATGTGAGAAATTTTTTAAAATTTTCAAGACTTTGGGATGCTATTGCACCCCAACAATAGCTATAATTCCGTCCTTGATGATGGCGATGATAGTTGCATGATCTTTGATACAATTTTTGCATATCTCTTGTGATTATTCATTTTTGTGCCAAATAAAGATAAATGATTATGATGAATATAAATTAATAGTCTAATCACATTTACATGAGGATACTAGTACTTTATAGCTATCATATGGACCTAGTTAGCGGTTACTAGCTAAAAATGATTATGCTATTAGCATATAATAAGTGATTACTTTGTTCCCTTCAGCTATTATAAATAATTAGGTATGGTTTCAATACTCAGATTTTAAGCACTTTACTATCCTTACTACAATGATCATTAACTTAAGCTTCACATGAGCCTTAGCGATTTCCACTACCTAAGCCCCTATGCAAGTGATTCTAGTCACTGTGCTTCATTGCCAAAGAAGAAGTGTTCATCAGATTGAATCTTGATCTAGTAGAAAAATCATAGATAAGAAGAGATTTACTATATCATCAAAATTACAAAATAATATGTGAAAGTTCTCAACCATAATCTCATAACTTCCTAACCATTATCCCTGCATTTCTTCCAAACCTCTATATGGGTTTCCACATAACCCTTATATGCACTCACAACGTAATCTCTTTCATAGCTCAAACCCTTAACCAATACAAATATTTATAACACAAATATTTAATTAACAAATACTCACAATCCTAATCTAACTAAAAAACTAACTTGAATGGGAAGATATATATATCACAATAAGAAACTAACACTAATTGATAACAATTAGAATTTAGGTCACACTCAACAATCTCCACCTTGACACAAATTCCACCATTTTCATCAATCTCCATACTTTATCTATTGCCGAACAAAACCATTCATGGGGTGCCAACCATGAAAGTCCATCATCATTGCAATTTCTTCAAAAAATTGTAGCAACCATCTTCCAATCAAGTAGCTCCACCTTAATAAAGCATCACAAGTTCATCAGAGTTCATCCACGATCACAAGCATCTCCATCCTCTATAAGAATATCAAATCTTGCAAATACTCTCATGAACTAGATCTTCAAAACATACATTCTCCTCATCTGCAAGCATCTCCATTATCTGAAGGAACACAAAATCTTAAACACTATCTCAAAAACCAAATCTTTTTCAGAACACACAATATATACTTTTCATAACTAACAGTGATAGCTTCACAAAGCTTATTCTTCAAGCATATATACAGTATAAGTACTTTCCCTCTTCCTTAGCACTAATATCTTTGCTAAATTTTTATCTCCATCGTCAACTACAACTCTCTCACTCTTCCCCAAACTAAAACATCTACCTTCACAACATCATCATCATCAACTCTTATGCTAATCAAATTAGTTACCTCTATAACATCATCATTCATCATTCACATGTACAATTGAACCAGCTCTACAATATCACCACTCATCATGCTTAATTCTCATGCGACATAGAATTTAGCTCTTGCTATCTCAAATTGCCACTTTTTACATGGGACCAAACCCCCATTCTAATACCACTTGTTAGGAAAAATATTCTCACTTCAAACAAATTAGCATTAGGTGATTAAAATAATCGTTGTAGCTTAATAATATACAAATAATTTCATATGAAAATAGCCTAAACTCTAGGGAAAAACCATGGATAAGAAGATATCTACTATATCATCAACATTACAAGATAATGTGTGTGAAAGTTTTCAATCATAACCATATAACTTCCTGACCACTATCCCTACATCTCTTCCAAACCCCTATAAGGGTGGGGTTCCCACATAATCCTTACATGCACTCACAACATTATCTCTCTCCTATCTCAAACCTTTAACTAATACAAATATTTATAGTCCAAATATTTGATTAGCAATCATTCACAATCTTATTCTAATACAAAAACCTAATCCAAATAGAAAGATATATAACTTATAATAAAAAAACTAACACTAATTGATAACAATTAAAATTTAGGTTAAACTCAACATCATATGACCATTACATGTGAACATTTCAACAAAAAAGTTAGAATAATAACTATTATGATGAAGCCATTTTCGTAATATTATGTTTCATATTCTATAGGTTCTTAAGATATTCTAAATGACATAGAAATGAGTTTCTAGGTTAATTTAGATCTAGGTTTGGCTTTGTACATAAACTTGTATTGCATGTAAACATAGTATTGTTATGTTCAATGATGCACTACTTTATAGAATTTCCACTTTTGAAATATAAAATTCTGTGAAAGGCATTCCTAAAAATTATGTATTGTGAAGTATGTCAACCACCATTAAACTACCACACAAATTAAAATTCCCAAAGTGTCTAACAACTTTTTCATACTTCAAATTAACATGTCTGCTATTCTTCAAAGTGTTCAAGTATTTTAAAAGTAAGTTTTCCTAGTTCCATAAATTTTTTTGGATTATAACAAATTACAAACAATTCAATTTTTTAGTTAAAAGAATGATTTTTTTTTATTTACAAAGTTGAGATACTTGAGAAAATGGGGTACTTTGGAACTTTCGTAAAATATGTCAATACCTATGACAAGTTTGGCATAGTATAACTATGGTCAAAAAAATTTTTCATAACATAGGAACTGATTGCTCCCTCAATTGTTTTTAACAGATACAAATCAAACACCAACTAATCATAAATTTGGGGAAAGTCATTTTCATTCAAAAAATCACTCTGTTGAGACACCCACTATTACTAGTGGAAAAGTGCCTAACAAGTAGAAGATACTAGGGAAGAGATTCAAATCCCCTCCTTCATGATTACCAATTGGTAACCATGATCAATGAGGCAAACATTTAATTAAACATAAAGTTATTAATATATTAAAGATTTTAATCTTCTTTTAAAAAAATTGTTCTCTTAAAGTGTATTGTATGTGTCATTTTACATATAGAAAATAAAAATATATAAAAAAATTTCATTCTCATTCTCAAATTAATATAGAATTAATGCCTAAACACTAATGCATAGACTACTAACATTGAGCCTAATTAAGCTAAACTAAGGCTAAAGACTAACTGAAACTCAACTCACATATTTTCATCTTAGCATATAGCATAGCACATTTATAAATGAGCTATTTTTTTTAACTCAAACTTAATTCAATTTAAACTCACAAACTTATTAACCAAGGCTCAAATCATTTATTAAGGAGTTATAATATTTGATTCATATCACTTTTCTAACTCATGAACTTCTTTTAATGAGTTAAACGTATTAGGATTTAACTTATATTATAAGTATTATTAAATAGTAATTGTTTCATGTTTTAAGTTATTTTCCTATCCAAGTGAACTTTCTTGCTACATAAAGATTGCAACTATCTATCATTTTTTGTGACCTTTAAATACTTGTATTGGGCATAAACAAATTAACCAAAGAGATTATCAAGATAAAGGTGTAATAAGAATGGAGTTTGTATTTCTAGCCCATGTGGGTGTTACTTGAAATTTTGCAAGAGTTATTTAAGATCCCATAATTTGCTCTTAATATTTTAGTAAGATTATTTTTATTGAAATTGAAGACTATATACATCCTTTGTAAAGAACTATGTCATTTGAATAGCATTACATTTTGGAGCAGACTGACCTAGACATTCAAAAACCCTTAAAAAGGTTGGGTCTTGCGGACTATGGTCCTAATGGATCGATCTCGTGCAGGTGCAAGTCAAACAATTATTAGTTTTTTTACAATTAGGTCTAATTTTTAAATAGCTATTGTTTAAAAAAATTTGAAAAGATATAAAAAAGTACAATTAATGAAACTAATATATGCTAAACACTCCACATATTATAGAAGACAAATATATAAGATACCAATTAATTATTAGAATTTAAAAAAAAAATATGTTAGCCAGCAAACCAATCCAGTCTAATCATGGATTGGGTCAAACCATAGGTCCATCTACCCATTTAAAAGCAAGCCTAAATAGGTTGGTCTATGTAGATCTAATCCATTTGTTAATACTCCTATTGGTGTATCCTCCAAGTCTGCTTATCGAGACCCCATTACACCAATGTGGCTGTGATTTCCCACCACTTCTTACTAGTTAGCCATAATTTGGAGTGATTTTTGCTGAATTCCTCAAAGCTTTTAATGAGATTTGCATTAAAGATCAATTTATTTATCTTTTCCAAAGAAATGCTTAGTGGGTTCTCTCTCTATCTGTTATTTATGGCTAGGTTCGTGAAGATTAATTGGTCTATGATTACAGTTAGTTTTTTGTGAAAACTTGAGGATCAACATGTTTCAACTCATGTATGTTTTTGTTATTTGTTGTTCATGATACAAGATTTGATGATGTCTGAGTTTTGTTGAATTAACTTATGTTGTATTGATGACAGATGCATTATAACAAGCAAGTTTTTTCTTTCCATTCTAATAATAATGATTTATCATTAAAGTGGGGTAGAAACTTACTCTATGTTTATTTCATAAAGTAAGAATTTAAATTCAACTTATAAGTATTGAGTTTGTAAGCAATCATTGTAAATAAACCTAGTATAATCTCACTTGCTCCTTTTAGAGAGAAAGAAAAATAAAATGGGGTATAAGGAAACATGGTTTGCTATTTGATTGATATTATCTACTTTGTTATTCACCATAGAGAAGTAAATTTGATTTAGATAAAATAAGAGTTTAACCTGTAAATAATAAAATGAAGAATTACTAATAAATTGCATAGCTAGATAGAATTACTAATGGTATCTTTCTCATTTGTCATGTTCATTCACTCTTTAGAATTATTAATAATTTTTTACTTTTTTAGGTCCATTTCATACGTGATGTTCTTAACTTCTCATGCCCAATGCAAATCCCCCCACTTATAACATATAATATGTAAGAAATTGCATAGTGACAACATAAGTTGCTTGTAATATACTCTTATTTATTCAAATTACCATTGTTGGTCATATGATAGATGGAATCTCCTAAACATAGAAAATGGATACACAAGAGATTAATTTTTGGATAAAGAGTCTTACCAATGAACTTGTTAAAGGGGTTGATGAATTTATGTTATATGCATGTTAGCTTCCAACATATGTTCAAGAAGGAACAATCAGGTGTCCTTGTCTAAAGGTAATTGTAGGAAGCTTGAAAATTTAGATGTGGTAAAATTACACCTATATCAGAAGGGATTTAGGCCTAATTATTATTATTGGACCAATCATGGAAAAAAAAAGTAGTTGTTAAGCTACCAATGCCTTATCCACAATCATATTGTCAAAATTATTAGTAAAGGAATAAGGGTATTGAAATAAATTAATTTAAGACAATGGTTATGGATGTAGCTTAACCAAGTTTTATGAGTGATTATCAACAAGTGGAAAAGGAACCTAATGCTAAAATCCAAAGATTTTACAATATATTAGTGGCCTCACAATCACCATTGTGGGATGGATGTCTATATCATTTAAAACTTTCAGCTTCAATGAGGTTGCTTAAATTAAGATCATGTGGAATATGCTCAAACAATGTTACGATGCATTTTTGCAATTTATAAAAGAGGCTATGCCTTAAGATAATCAAGTTCCTATTGATTTTTGTAGAATAAAAAAAAATTGTGAAGAAGTTAGGACTTGGCTATAGGAAAATAGATTGTTGCATAAATAGGTGCATATTATATTATAAAAATGATGAAGAAATGACACAGTGCAAGTTTTGCCATTCTCCTCAATACATGGAATGGAGGAAAAAGAGGGAAAGCAATGCCTATTAAGCAGTTGTGGTACTTGGCATTAACTCCACAAATTCAAAGGTTATATTCTTCAATGGCAACTATGAAGGAAATGTGATGGTACTACGAGAACTCTTGACAATTATGTTTATTATCACATCCTTCATATTGAAGCATGGAAATATTTTAATCAAACTTACTCAAATTTTTCATCGAACCCTCAAATTGTTAGACTTGGTCTTTGCTTTGATTGTTTTAGTCCATTTGGTATGCCTAGTAGGCCTTATTCTTGTTAAGCTGTGATTGTAACTCCATATAACCTACCACCATAGTTGCATATGGAATTAGAGTATCTCTTTTTAACATTAATCATTCCAAGTCCTCACAATCTAAAGAGTAAATAGATGTTTACCTACAACCACTCATAGATGAGCTTAAAAAGTTATGGATAGAAGGAACTTTTATATATGATATAGCATTAAAGCAAAATTTTCAAATGAGAGTTACATTGATATGGACAACTAATGATTTTCTAGCTTATAGGATGCTATCTGATTGGACAATTATAGAAAAACTAGGTTGCCCTACATGTATGGAATGATTAAAGGTTTTTTTTCTCTTAAATATAGTCAAAAAGGTATCTTATTTTTAGGTCCCAGATTAAAAAATATTGTGAAAAATTGAATCTTTCCCTTTAGATCATTGGATCTATTTTTAGATTCTTTTTAATGAGTTGTAGAGCTATATTAGTTTCTTTGACAGATTCAAGAGAAAGATGATAAAGATAAATATTGTAGTAGATTAGCTTAGGATTAAAATAAATTAGTTCACAAAATGAATCAACAATGTAGTAGAAATAATAATGCAATAATGAATATTGTAGAAACCAGAATTGCAGAAACTGAAAAATAATAGGTGCAGTAAAAATAAACAGGAAACACCAAAGTTTTTTAAGTGGTTCAACTTGAATTGAAATCACAATTCAAGTCTAGTACACTTGATCTTTCATCAACTGAAAGACCACTTCAATTAATGAAAAAAATCAAGATTTAACCAGACTTCTAAACTGCCAATTTTACAATAAGACTTTACAGGCTTCTTGCTAACCTAGACGAATTAAACTGGGCTCTTCCAAACCAAAACACACACAAGATTTAAACAAGAATCTTGCCAACCTAGAAAACTTAAACTGGGCTCTTCCAAACCTAGAAACTAGATTTCTAACACCAGAAATCTTAAAGAAAATAATAGAGATAAAGGTAAGAATACAAAACTGAAGTTGAGACGAAAATCTCAAATAGAACTATGTGAATCTTTAACAAGAAAGCTCCAAGATCTTTGAATCAATCCAAATCAAAAATATAGAGGTAAGAGAGATGAGAGAATAGTTTTTCACACTTGAATGTATAAATGTGTGAAGAAAACTATGAAAAAATCATTTAAATGGAGAAAGCAGTTAGGCTTGAATAACTATTGTAACTGTTTGTAATAGAATAATTAACTTTTAGTCCTTGAATCAATTGTTGCATCGATTACAGGTGATTACAACTAATTAATCGATGTGATAATCAAAGTGTAGTTTGTTGTTCATAGTCATTGTATCAATTACTACATCAAAGTAGCCATTTTTCTCAACCTTTAGTAAAACAATTTTTCAAATCTGTATTTCATGCATCAATTGCAACTTCAATTGCAATATGAGTTTTTCATAAGTTCTTCAATGCATCGATGTGTAAATCAATTCATTAAGTAAAACATAATTTTATAGTTTTCTTCAAATGGTTTAAAAACTACCTCATTTTGAAAATCATTTTAAGAAAAATAATTGAAGCTAAATTTTGAAAAATTCACTTATAAAAAATCCTATAAAAATCAAAATAAAATCCTAAATTTAATGTAGATCTTTTGTAGAATCTTGATAAACTTTGATACCTACACACATTCAATAAACGTTACAACACATAATCATAATATGATATGATCAAAATTATTTTTATCATCAAAACAAAAGATAGTCTAGCTGGCTAGGCTAACACTTATTTTGATTGCCAACATATGTTTATGCCATGATTCCATCCTTATGTAAGGAATCATGATGGCATTTTAAAGAAACAGATTGAGAAGTCTACTCCTCCTCTACGTCATAGTGGTGGTGAAGTTTGGAATAGAGTAAAGAACTTACCAAAAAGTAGTTTCACATGGAAATTGTCATATTGGATGGGAAGTCTACTCCTCCATTCATTGTTATAGAAGTGAGTACAATTGGAACAAATAAACCATTTTTTAGGAATTGCCATATTGGAAAACAAATCTCATTTATCATAATTTGGATGTAATATATATTTAAAAAAATAGATATATATATATATATTTGACAATGTGCTCAATATTGTTATAGATGTGAAGGGTAAAACCAAGGATATTGCAAAGGCTTCAATAGAAGTACATGAATATTGCAAAAGACCAAAAATAGAGCTTTTTGATTTAGGTAATGGTAAGGCAATTAAACCTAAAGCTCAATGTGTATTCAACCTTGATCAAAAATGGGCTAAATGTGAATAGGTGTCAAATTTAAAGTTTCTTGATACTTATGTATCCAACTTATCAAGATGTGTTGACATGAGGAAAGACAAGTTGTTTGGGATGAAAAGTCATGATTGTCATGTGTTCCTCAAGTGTTCGCTTCCAATTGCTTTTAATGCATTACTTAATAAAATATGGAGCCCTTTTACAAACCTTAGTCAATTCTTTCAAGATATTTTCTCAACAACACTTAAAGAGGAACAGTTGGTTGTAATGGAGAAAAACATTACCTTAACTTTGTGTAAATTGGAAAGAATCTTCCCACCCAACTTCTTTGATTTAATGGAACACCTATCAATTCACTTAGCATATGAGACTAGGGTTGCTAGCCCCATGCAGTATAAATAGATGTATACATTTGAAAGGTAAATGTTTGCTTCTAACATAAAATTTTATTTGTTAATTTAATTATTAATGTGAAAACATAACTCATTCAATTTTTTTAGGTTTTTTAACACACTTAAACAAAAATTTAAGAATACTACATGTGTTGAAAGTCTAATAACTAAGGGATACATAACTACTGAGATATCAAAGTTTGGATCTCATTACTTCAAATCCCATGTTTACTTGATAAACGAGCAAAACGTATATTATTATGTTGATTATTACCTCTTGATTCGTTATTAATTTGTGACTTTGCTACGTTTTTGTTTTAGTTTAGTGTATTTGTTCTTTGGTACTACTATGGTTTGTATTTCCCTTTGTAGGTTAGCAAAAAGGCTTGAAAAGAAGGATAAAAGCATAAGTTTAAAGCGCATTAGGATTAAGGAGAAGCTAGGAAAGAAGCCATGCAAAGAACTCAACTCAATTGTGATTAAAGCTAGAGAAATTGAAAAAGTCAGCACTGAACATGGCCTAGTCGTGTCCTAGGATACGGCCATGTTCGATGCATTCCTTAGCAACTCCTAACTCGAAACACTGCTAGCCCGTGTCACTAAGCATAGCCGTGTTCCAGCCTCTATCATCCTACTATAAAAGCTGATATTATGCAACCTGATAGAGTCATTAGCTGGATTTAAGATAGATTACATAGTTTTTACATTCTTAGGTATTTTTCTAAGCAGACTTTGAGATTTCCCTTTTAATTAAAGTTCTTGCAAGGATTCTAGTTTATTTTCATTTTGGTTTTCTCTTTCAACTTCATCTTTACTCCTTTTACCTTGTTTTAAACATTATGCAGTCCTTTATATTAATGAATTTGATTTTTACTTCCACCATGTCTATGTAGATTTTATTCTAGAATTGGGAATTGCCCGATTACGGTTCTTTGATGTTATTGATTGATTTTCCACTATGATTACCTGGTATAAATTGATTCAATTGTTATGCCTGCTGAGTTTTGATAAAGTATTTGGCCAATATTTTGTCTTATCTTAGGT
>JANHAO010001800.1:0-31264 GCA_026873985.1 Saraca asoca | reverse complement strand
AGTTATTAAAAGAGCAAGACTTACACACTTGCAAATTATGTATACATCCTATTTTAAATTAATAAGATTTTGACATATCTCTGATAATAATAATTCTTATATTAACTAAACATGATCAACTAATTAGATATTTTTATTACGCTTGGCTTCCCCTGTATAAATACATGAAAACCTTCGTCTTATTAAAATATTAAGAAATTGGAAGAAAAAAAAACACAATGGTAATTCTTACCAATGGCAATCTTGCTAAGTTGATCTTTAGATTCTTTATGATCTTCAGATTCTTTACGTTGGCATTTGCTTTCCATTGTTCCATTCCCGTCGTACCCCGGCGGGCAGAAACATTGGAAAGAACCATCCGTGTCGTGACAATATTCATCACTCTCACAATTATGCTCTTTCTTTTGGCATTCATTGATGTCTGCGAGTTCATGACCGGACAAATTAGATTCTTGCATCAAAACGCAAACATCAATCTTATCAAAATAAAACATACAAAAGAGAATTCAAGATTGGTGCATGGTTCTAAATTGCAGTCTACGTTGCTGTTGTGTTACACTCCGCAATCGCAATTTAAAACCATGTACTCTTGCAAATTATGGTAAAGAGAATTACTCTTGCAACCGTCCGGATGGTATGGATTTCCTTCGTAACCCTTTTCGCATCTGCAACGGTATCCATGTTTATCCTCCTTGTTTTCACAGTAGCTGTGTTTCTTGCAGGCAAAGTCGGGTTTAGAACTGGTGACTTCACATGTCTCATTTCCAATATCCCAATCAACCACCAACGGGACAACGTCATAAGGCAGATTCTTAGTTATATGATCAGTAGAGAAGTTATACCAATTTTTTTTGGCAATAAAGGCATAGCTGCAGTTGTTGAAGTCCAACACACTCTGTTGTTTGTTAAAGGCAAATGCTTCAATAGTGATGTTCTTCATCCCAACAGGAATATCCACCTGGCAACACCCTATACCAGAACATGTTTTGCTGTTCTCTTCATCTGTACCGTTTTCACATCTGGTTAAGCAGCCGGTTGTATACAGCTTGTTGCTTCGGAAGCTATTGAGATAACCATAAGAGTCACAGCCAACAGTTATGAACTTGTTTTCGGTACTATTGATTGTGAATGCAGGCGTCGTGAGGGCGGCGTCTGTAAAAAATCTTGTACCTGATTTGTTATAACAAGCTCGGCCGACGAAAAATGACATATCTACTTGACCTTCAAGGGATATGTTCAGAACTTTGACATTACCGGTAAATAATGTGGAGTTTGTATCACAAGTGAGATTAAAAGATCGATCTAAGAAACAGTTTTCACCAGTTTCAGATGAAACGTCTACACCAAATGGATATGGAATTGAAACATTTCCACACACGTCTTTGCAGCCAGGGAGGGCTATAGGATATGCAGCTGCTGCAGCTACCAACCACGGTGCTAATACAATCATCCATGCCAGATTTGCGGCGTTCGGTCTCATGGCTTCAGATTTTTGTAGCTCTGGACAGGAAGATAGGTTTCGCTTAATTTGTTTGAGTTGGTGCTGCCTTGAGGAGTGTTTGTTTATTTTATAACCATTGGAAAGGCAAGTGTGAGAATACATATTCACAAATTGGTTATCGCTGTGTAGGTTCCTTGTTGACTTGAAAGGAAGGAGAAGACTCATGACTGGGTCTGCTTGATTGATTTACAGAAATTCATGGTGAAAATTAGAAAGCTAATAAATGGAGAAAACATGAATATACACAGAAGTGAAAAAAAAGGCAAGAAAATTGAGAAAATCAGAGATTAGAATCATTCTAATAAATCATAGCTCATCAGTGTGTTACTCAAACCACATATGTAAACAAATTGAATTTAAATGATATCGTGTGTAAGTATTAAAGATTGACTCTTCATACAAATTAGATTACCATCTTCTAAGAATAATGATTCACCTATGTTCCACCGTCATAGTATAAACATCAAAAAGTGGCTTCTAATATAATCTTTTTAAGAGTAATGGTTTAGCTACACTTCATTGTTAATTCATACTCATATTCTTAGAAAATTAATTATGGCCATAATTTGTAAAAGTGAGTGTAAATTTTACATAATTGATAGAATATAAAATAACTATCAATCAATTTTTTATATTATATGATTCAGTTTAACTTACAAACACGTATTTTATTGATCAAGTAATTGGTTTTAATACTAGAGATAAAACTTGAATGACCCACAATAAGACAATAAAATTTGCATATGTTTAGAGCTGTTAGTTAATAAGTTAATATGCGAAATCCTTCTAGAAACTAGTTTTTTACGTTAAAGTTCGCGTAGAATTAGAAAACTAAAGCCACTTGAGATTTGTCATTATCAGATTATCAAGCAAAAATAAAGGGTCAATCCATGTGAAGGCGTACGCGGGTTTATTTGACATTATAATAACACTTGTGTCTGGACATCTTCCATGATCTAAGCCTAATGTAATTTTTCATATTCTGAAACAAGTGGTAGGCTTTTAAGCTATATTATAATTTTCAATGTGAAAGTTGGCTGGTCCAACCAAAGGCATGTTTTCGTTTTTATC
The DNA here is from genome assembly GCA_026873985.1 of Saraca asoca. Lineage (NCBI taxonomy): Eukaryota > Viridiplantae > Streptophyta > Magnoliopsida > Fabales > Fabaceae > Saraca > Saraca asoca. The sequence goes on along the minus strand of JANHAO010001800.1, from coordinate 28,692 downwards.
ATATTATGTTATTATCACAGTGCGAGGTTACATAAAAAAATATTTATATATTTCATCCACAATAATAATAATATATTCTTATTTTTATTGAATAAAAATAAATTAATTATCATTTTTTGGTTTATATATCAGTTTGTGAAATACATATAAATATATATTAAAAATTATATTTTTTAATTTTTAAAATATTAAAAATTATAACTCTTTTATTTTCTTTTAAATGAAAATAAGAACAAGTATTGTAAATGTGTTCTGAGTTGAACACATAAATATCTCTTCAAGTGACACCGACCTTAGTTTAGACTTTTCAGCATTCACGACGAAGTTCACAATCATGGCACGGCTCCAGCTGACCACTTGGTCTGTGTTCAATGAACTTGCCGATAATACTTAGATTCCTCCATCAATAATTGCCTTAGAAAAGACTACAGTGGTTGTTAGGAATTTTTCTTATGGAAAAAGATTTATAGGTAAGATATTCTTGTAAGAGTGTTATTGAATAAATTTTTTTAAAAATAAATAATATTTTTATAATTTATTATTATTATTATTGATAAAGAAAAAGAAAACTAAGAACAAACTGTAAGAAACTTAAATCCACTTGCATTATTCATGAACAACTGTTCTTGTAGGAGATATCTTATATAAAGAAGTTTTAATAAAATAATTAGGGAGATGAACGTTTTAATTTAAAAGATTAAATGTCCTTAAAAAATAATGTCTAGAACTTTTGGTCATGAAAACAAAGATTTGGAATAAAGCCTATTGATGATTAGGGTGAATGATTTCCTTAACCTATAATGGCTAGGAATTAAGAGATTAACTATCATAGAGTTGTGGTTGTTGCATCCAAAATGTAACATGCCAATAACTATTGCACTAATTTAATACAAATGTATAATAATCATTAAAGGAGTAAATTCTCATGGATGGAACAAATAATTTTAAAGGAAGTGACAGCATATCTTATTCATTTCCTATGCATAATTCTATTTTATTTCTATTTAATCTTACCATATTTTATGATCAATAAAGAAAATATTCATTAAATATTATTTCTCTACTTTTGTGTTTCATTTATTCAATTTCAATATAATTTTTAATTTCACACAGATATATATATTATTTATTTATTTATTGTTATTAACAAGTAATTATACAAAGTTTACCAGAATAATTGAATTGCTTACAAATACAACAAAGCGAAGAGATATGATATATAAAATTAACTGGAAAAGGTATTAAAAGTGGACCAGTGATAAAGGGATTCGGTTATTAATTAGTAAACAAAAGATGAAGTACTCGATTGTGTCTTCAACAGTTGTGAAGGAGCATTATGATTTATAGCTTTATTGGACTTATCCAAATTATTCCTTACTTAAGTCTTATGGATAAAATTCAAGAATATAATTTCTTTATATGAAGCTAAGAAATGACTTTCATTATGTTAAAGTATATTCAATTAGAACCCATAAAAAAATCATTAGCTTAATACATACCATTTGTATTAGCACAACAAAGAAATTCAAGTGGCTAATAAACAATTGAGTTCATGACTCCAATCATAGAATCAACACACTTAATAAAAGAAATTTTAGGCATAACCTTGTAACATTTTAAAAACATCCCAATGTATTTTTCATTTGCAGGGCTCATGATTCAAATTGCCCTTTTTGTACTAATTTTGAGATCATGCTTGTGGGAGTAGGCAACATTCGTGTCTTGCGATTCGAATTGAAATTTCAACTAATTTTGTATGATTTGAATCAAACTCTTCCTAATTGTGTTTTCAATTCTAATCACAATTCGATTTGCATTCAGTTTTGGACTTCTTGTATGTTTTCAACTTCGGGAGAGCAAACTCGCATTTTGAACTAAATTGGCTTGAGTTGAAATGAAGCCTTCACATTTAACTCTCACAATTCTGATTATGATTTTACTCGAATTCAAGTGTTTGAGATCGCGATCATGCTCGTGATCCTAATTGCATGTCCAGTTTCATGCAACTTATAGTCCAAACACACATTCCTACAAGGACAACTCTCATTTTCTTAACCAAGCTTCATAAGCAATCTTAGCCAACCTTTAATCACAAAGGAACTAAGCATAACACCAATCTTTTCCAATCATAAAATCATAGTTATGCCAACAACTCTAATTAAATTTAATCTATGACATAAGGCCACATAATACTCATTTTTCTCAACATAAACAATGATTCAATCATTCAGAATCAATTAGTTATTTTATAGTTTATAAGAGAGGTGAGAATTACTCACCTAAATAGCTGCAAACAAAGAGGTCAAAATGATCCAACAAAGTTCTTCAAAGCTCTTCATGAATAAAAAAGAAGGGCATGTTAAATTCTTAGATTTTCAAGAGTTTTTCTTTCATCAAGTATTCAAATACCATTAAATTACGATTTTATTCCATAAAAACAAGCTAGAAATAAAAGATTTAAGCCCTATTAACACCAAAAATTTATAAGGGTTCATAAGATGAATAGTAAAAATGAATAGTAATTTTTGGATTAAAAAATTCATAACTCAAATTATATTTGATGAATCAACAAGATTTTCATACTGATTTGAAGAAGAAAATGAGAGGAATTAGTAGCAAAAATATGAAAAATTATCATGAAGAAATGAGATGCTTACTTGAAGAGAGATAGTGTAGAGAGAGAACTTACTTCCCAAGTTAAAGCTTATGATGTTGCATGGAATGCAATAAGAGGTGGCTTAAGAAAGGAAAAGGAAACCAACTTTTGAGGGGCAAAGTTGAAAATTTTAAGTTAATTTTTACTTTTGACTTCTTCCTTGACAAGCTTTCAAACTTTTCCTTTAATGACTTTATCAATTTTCTCAATTTTGAATCCGAATTTAAGATACTCATCGATACCAGCTACTATGAAATTTTAATATGATTTAAGTAAACTAGTTACCTTCATAATGACTATAATTTTGTGTTAGCTAGGTACCTACAGCCCTAGTTTCGATTTCTATGAAGTTTTCTGAAAATCAAATCTCGAAAATACAGATTTTATTCTATAAACATTCAAAATGAAAATTTCAATTTTTTGAAGATTCCTAAAATTCATTTTTCTTACTATATCTGAATAGTTATGTCTCAAAATTTATAGTTATGAAGTTTCCAAAATTTTTAAATTCACTTTCTTAAATTATTCGAAAAGCCATTTTATTATTGAAATTAGTTTTAGAAAATTTGGGATATTATAATGTGAAGCTAAAAATGCAAGGAACATGATTATTTGTTTTTCTACTCACACTGGACAAGTTTATCATGTCAAAATTACAAAATACCCTTGAAATGAGGAAAACTTAGAAAAATAGAGTACAAGTTGGATTTCTCCCAAATTTAAGCCTCAAGGCTTCCTTAAAATGCTTGATTTTTCCACAAAATATCATGTCAAACCAAGCATGTTTGCCCCCTAAAATTATTCACAAGATCAACTTGTGACACTCACAAACACTAGCATGAAGGTGTGACGGAGTGGAGGACGATCATGTAGACTTGTCCTAAAGGAGACATGCTTGGTTCTCTCTTCATGAAGTTATAAAAGCATTTCAATTAGGAGATAGATATATTTTTCTTTCTGATTGTTTTCTCTTAATTCAAATAGTGTATAATTGATCTTTGGTTCAAAAATTGAACTTTAAAATTAAAATTAAAATTTAAATCCTTATTCCATTATGCAATCTAATTACCTTTAGCCAAGATTTCCCAATAGTGGTATCAGAGCCAGGTTGTGCCATAATTTCAATTATAGTTCAAATAGGTTCATGAGATGAGTTGATGTTTTTCATAATAGCATGTGGTGCATTTTATATAATTGTTCGTATTGTTTTTTTTTTACTTAATGTAAATATATTCATCAGATGAATGATTTTCAATGAGATTGATTCGTTTTTCAATGAGATTGAAAAACTAATGTCACAACTTTCTTAGAGGACTCGTGATACGAATAACAACTATTTTAATAAACAAAATATGAGTTGCCACTAATTTTTTAAAGGAAAAATTAGAAACCAAAAGAATCAGATAAAGTAGGTTTTTTACTAGATAAGATAGTTCGGGAGTGTAATTGTGTATAGCAAAGTATTAAGCACCCCATAACACTCATTAAGAAAATGATTACAAGGAATATGCAATATATTATGGCCATAATATTTTATTAGTCCATAAACTAAACAATATCAATACTTAAAGAATACAATAAAGTTCATTTCTAAATGTAGAAAGTAAAGTTAATCTCTAAATGTCCCAGTGGAGTTACCATACTAACACAACATGCCCTAAGGATATGCGACATGAACAATGACTATTTTAATAAATGAAACAAGTGTACCATTAATTTTTTATTGAAAAATTAGAAACCAAAAAATGGATAAAATAGGTCATATCAACTAGAGAAGATAATTTGAGAGTCAAATTGTGTATGGAGAAGATGTTAGGCACTCTACAACACTTATTAAATAAAGATGTGTTATGGGTGTTCCTCGGAAGAAAACAAAGCAAGCTCACCAAGGACCCAATCAAACGCAAAGCCCAAAGCATGAAGAGCCTGGATTGGGGTTGCTTAGCAAGAGTCACAGGCCACCATGTACAGGTAAAGCGAAGACTAGGTCCACTAAGGAAGACTCCGGCTCGCTAATAGAAGCGCAAGCACCAAGGACGTCTTCTAAGAAACTTGCTGAATGAGCTTGGTGAGGTCCATTGACACATCCTCGACTCACTAAGGTAGCAAGTTGAGAATATGTACAAAAGGTCCAGTCAGCAATTAGAGATATGTGTCCCTCAACTAACAAATCATCATTCAAAACTGACACATTAGTGCCCTAGATGTCCGACAGTGATTCATCCAGTATTTATTATCCGACGCCAAGCATTTAATGCTCGGAATGACGTATGTGATCATTTTGCTATCTGTAAAATTACAATTGTAACCCTCCTCATGTCTATAAATAGCCATAAAGAACCGTTGCATGGGACAAGTGAGGGATTGCATGCAAACACTCTGCTAGAATAGAGAAAAACCCCAGCAAGAGAGCACTTTTGTAGTCCTATAAAATCATATAGAACCGCTATTCTTTAACTGAAAATATAGTTCAACGTGGATGTAGGGGCTTGAATAGGCTTTAGCCGAACCATGATAAATCTCTATGTCCATTGCCTCTTTTCCTTCCTCTCTTCTTTTATTTTTCCTGCTCAATACTTGTATTTCTAGCTTGCAGTTTGGGGTTCTCAAGAACTAACTCTGTTAATTGAAATATTGGGTCTTTGGAACCAAATTTCACCGTTAACAAGATGATTATCATGAATTTAATGATGCAATAAATTATAGCCAAAAATATTTTATTGAACCCTAAAATAAGCAATATCAATATTTGAAGAATAAAATAAAGTAAAATTAATTTTTAAATGTCCTAATGGTATTCACTTGTTACTTTATCCAAAGTAGAGAGAAAAGTGGACTTACTGAATATCCTGAGCCATTAAGATATGATTTGAGAGAATAGACTTTATTCATTCATTTTAAAACTTAGATTTTTTTTTGTCTTATTTTGTAAAAATATATAACGATAATGCCTTAAACCTAGTAATTAAATAGAATGATTAGATATGTTTTTTTATCTCCTAAGTATATATATGCAAGGATTGGGAAGGTTTAGAATATAGCCATGAATCATATTTAATAATATGAATATTTTCATAATTAATTATTTGGTAAAAAATTGAGATAAGAAATAGGTTAGTAGTAGGCCAACAAGGTTGGAAAGGGTAGGATAAGCATAGATAGACTTAGGAAAAATTCAAGGATGATTGATATTGTTAATTGGCACAAATATTTGACAATGGATGACTTATATGCACTAGGAGATAATTATTCATGAATTATGTCACACAAGGCAACATGAGGCATGTGATCAGATGCAAAAAGGCACAAATTTACAAAAATATCATTATTATCCTAAGGAATATATCAATAATCAGTTATCAATAGACATTGATCTTGCTAATGATACATCATGCCAGTACCATTTACATGTTTGTCTTGTAAGGATGACAATTTAAAGCCCTTGCTTGACATCTTTATGAATATGTTAAGTTGACAAAAAGTGCATGGTCCTTTAGTTCAGGATTCAGAAAAAGTAAAGACTATGAAAATGATGTTACATGTTTATGAATATATGTGTGTGTGTGTGTGTGTGTGTGTGTGTGTCTATATATATATTATCTATACTTGCATGCAAATGCCATATAAGTCTTCTGACCAAAAAGGATTTCAACCTAAATGAGGGTAGAAACCCTTACTTTACTTTACTGAGTATTTTGGTTGTATTCACTCTTTATTTTTAATATTTTTTAGACACTTTGCATTTTGAGGATCTTGATTAGGCAGAACCCACTCCGACTTACTGGAGGTAGGAAGTACATTTTAGCATGTAGGTCTATTAGAGTAAAGAGTTAACAGTCAACCAAGCTAACCCTTTCATTTATGAGTCATGATTCCAGAAAATATTTTCTTTATTTAGCTTACCTATGTTTTCTTTTTGCATATGACTTTCAGTATGGCTTTGGATTATAGTGCACACATTATTATTGAATTTTATTTAACTATTATTAAAAGAATTTTTATTGGATATGAGTTATGAGCTATGGGTTTGTAAGTCATCCATCGCTTATCTATGCCAATCACTTTCTCTAGAATTAGGGATTTGACAAGTTGATATTTGAGCTTTAGTTGTGTCTAGCTAGCTTTAGGGTCGTTGGGGTTGAAAATGGTAAGTACACATAAGAATAGTTATTATTATCCAAGATTCACTTGTCCATGCTTACTATATACTTATCTATGTCTTAGAATGATCTTTTCATGATTAACCAAATTTTGTTTCTCTCATAAACTTATGATGAATGACTCCTCAAATATGTTATAGGGGAACCAGTGAACGAAACAAAAATAGGATCAGGTGTCAAATTTGCCTTTGAATCCATAGCCAAATTAGTGGAGAAGAAACCATGGAAATGACACAACTATGCAAATTTGCATGCTTGAAGACTAGATAGATCAGTTGCAATGAACCATTGAGGTCTTGGTTTAGAATATGACTCAAAGAAAAGGACAAGATGAGTGAATACACCAAGAAGAAGAGGTTATAGCACCATTGCCACCTCCTTCAATAAGAAACACTCAAATCATGGATTTCTTTCACCTTAAGCCTATTACATTTTAGGGCAACAGACTTAGGATCCATAAAAAATTCCTAAAGTACATTGAGAATGTATTGGAAATAATAAGATATCCCCTGCATATTACATTAAGTTCATGAAATTTGTGTTGGAAGGAGTAGGACTACACTGGTACAAGGCCTGATGTAACAATTAAGGGTTAGGAGTCTTCTTTGAAGCATGTGATAACTATCAAGAGGCATTTTTGGAGTAGTTTCTACCTAATTGTGTAAGAGATTTAGGAGTTTAGGAGTTTTTGGATTTGAAAATGCCTTTAGGGATGATAGTAGCTGATTACACCTCTCAATTCAATAAATTATCTTATTATGTGCAGAGAATGATGCCATACACTAGGCTAAGATAGATTATTATTTCCATGGTCTGCTAAACATGTACTTCATAGTCATCACAGTTAATGACCAGACTATTGTGATGGATGCCATGAATTAGGCTTTGGATCTATAGTTGAAAAGGAAAAAACATAGGGTGATTGAAACATACCCAAGGGACAGAAAGTGTTTCAAGATAATAAACACCAAGTAATTAACATAAAAGTATAGGTAATTAAAGTGCATGAAAGTATAGAGTTGGGAAAGAGAATGATAGTATCAATGTATAGAGGTTTGATGGTCCAAAAGGAAAATTGTCCCTTTAAGTCTACTCCTCTCTCTCAATGTCAAACCCAACCTTGGTGATTATTCCCTAGCACTTGTTCTTTTGATATCCCTCTACAAACTTTCCTCTTAATCTTTCAAGGAATTCAAACAATCTTACCTCACACCTTAAGGATTTTACAAGTCTCACACCTAGGCAAATTTCCCTAGCTACAAGGATATCACAAGTGTATCACTCATATTCAACCTCTAACTAGTTAATCAAATAATACAAGTGAAAATCAAGAAAGATTTGTCTCTAAGAGACTACAATATTGTCACACTCTCAAAGTGTTGATTTGCAAATATAGAACTTAAGGAGACTTGAGAAGATATGAGGTTTAAAGAGAAGAAGTCTTCTTGTAGCAGATGATTTGCTTAGTTTTGTTATTATGGAAGAGAAAAAGTTGCTTTCATTTTATAGATGGGTATAGAGACTAGCCATTAGACATATTCTTCAAAGAGTAACTTGGTCTCCAAGCTTATCACACTTCTAACAAGTAATCTTCTATCAAGTCTATATCATGCTAGCATGCTCTTTGAGAAATTTGTAAGAATTTCAAACAATAGTCCTTTTCTATCATAGCACTTAATTTGAATTCAACTTACTCTTTGATTTGAATTTTGAAATCTTATATAAAGTTACTTTTATAGTGTAGAGGGCAAGCTTCATTGGGTTTCTCTTTAAGATTTTATCACAATTTAATATTTAGCTTCTAGCTTAGCATAATATGGCTAGGAGTAGAGAAGAACCTACATAAGAACAACTTTTATGCAGAATGTCAATATTGTGATAGAAACAAAAGAGCAATCTAAAGACTTAACATGTTTCTAGATAGAATTAGAAAGTTCAAACACTTATGCACACAATTGGAAAATAATATATCATATATTCAACAAGTCTGTTCTAAAATAAATAATTTTCACAATTAAGAAACAAAGAACACAGACTTGTAAGTTTTCTAGGGAGTAAAGAGCAATTAGTTTAGAAACACATTTTAAACATAGTTTTGTAGCAAGTGGTTTTTCCATTAAAACACTTATCATCAGAATAATTAGTGTATAAGCAATAAAACCATATGGGGTCCAACATTCTCACCCTTTTGATGATGATCCATCTACAAAGACTAAGTTAGCACATAAAACAAGGTTAGAACAAATAGATTTTCAGCAAAACATAGTAAATAAATATTCTCAGTAGTTTAGCAGAACTTATTATTTTGGATGTAGTTTTCTTCTTTTTTTTTAGCAAACATAGGTAGATTGCTCTTTGCTTCTGTGTATCACAACACTTGCTCTTACTAAAATATGTTAGAAATGTATCAGAGCATATGTGTATTAAAGCATATAAATAATGTAAATTCAACTTGTTCTTTGCATTTCTCACATTAGAGATACACAAAAATATCATAAAACACATTTTGCTATTTCACTTGCTCTTTCCATCTCTCTCCTCCTTTATCATAAAAAAATAGTTGCTGATAGGTTAAAATAGAAGCATTTATGAACTAATAACTTGCAACAAGTTAGTCAAGGTAGAGACTTGCAACAAACAGAAAGAAACTCCCCTTAAATTAATAAACTAACAATAATAATAGTATAGTAGGGAGAAACAACAAATTGGCATTAAAAAGTAATCATTAAGCAATAAAACCAACTGTCATATCATTAAATAGGGTCTATAATTATAAGAACAAGCAACAAGGCACTGTGTAGCCTAACTTATGCAAAATGAGATAAAATGAGCTAAGTGTAATAAACAACTTTCTAAAATGAGTTAAATGTATTAAATACCTAACTCATGCTAAATGATAGTTCATATGCATGACCTAAAACATGAACTAAACAATATGAACTCCTAGAAACATCATGATACAGCCTAAACATATCCTAAACATCATGAACTATGTGAAACATCAAGCAACAATTCTAGATTGGAAATAAAATAGAAAGCTAATTTCTAGCAAGGGAGTTAAAAACAACTAGCATCTAAGTGAAAATCTAGCCTGTCAATGTAGCAAGTTGCTCTTTCAACTTTGCAGCTTCATCTTTTGGACTTTTATCTCTTCTTGTAGATATCCAGCTTGTAGCTTATCACTCTCCTACCTTTTCATGTGGCAAGTCTAAACCAAAGTGTCTATGAATTCTAGTAATTATCATTCCATATGAAAAATGTGCTCTTTCTTTATTAAGTTCTTATACCATATGTTGAACAATAAGGTGTCCAAAGTTAATTTTAAAACCATGATCAATAGCTCACAACAACAAAGCTTCAAAGCCATTGATATTACTAAGTCCACCAACCTTAGGGAAAATTACTTAAGTCATGATATAGGGCAATACCTTTCTATTCTTGTTATGTCACCTTTGATAGAGGTCTTGCTTTTTCCATCCAAGATAAGTACTATCCATTGTCTAGCATTGTAACCTTGTATACCTAATTCTTCCTTCCTTGGAATGACAGAAGCTTCTTCATTGGGCAAGCCAAGAATTTGATTCAACAAAGTAGCAATGAGCTCATATTCTCTTCCTCTCACATAAAATCTTAGTGAAGTGTCTATTCTTTGAGCATCTAAGTTTGCATAAAAGAGCTTAGTATAACTCTTATACATACGATCATTTAGCTCTAAGATAGGTTCCCATCTCAATCTTCTAAGGTCTCTCACACACTCTAACTTATCAACTTCAAGAGAAGCCAGGTTCACCCTTCTTGGGGTCACACATTCTTTTAAGCAAAATTTTGATATTTGAATTTTGAAAGTGGGCTCTTGAAAACCTTATCAAAGTATTTTGAGAAGCCATAGCTGAGGATTTTGAAAAGGAAGATTTTTAAAGTAAGAAGTAGAGATTCTTGAATTTTATAGAGAGAAAATAGAGGGTTTGAATGTTAGGGTAACTAAACAATTTTAAAAAGAGGTAGCTGGTTTAGGATTCCAAAATTGCTTAAAATGTGAAACAAATTGAAGCAAAAATAGATTGTTGAGAAGCAAAAATAGGTTTACATCAAAAGTTTAATTTGGAAATAGAAAACAGAAGGCAAAAGGAAAGAAATACCTTCAAACTTATAAATGAACGAAAAAACAAGCACTTGGATTTTAGCTAAATGTGTGAAAGCTATGAAACATGGTGAGCTTGATGTAGTGACTATGGCAACAATTTGGAAGCAAGAATTGTAGAGTGGTGTTAGCAGGAAGATAGTTGCTTTGAAAAAATATAAAGAGGTAAAAAAAGAAATTGTAAAAGAAGTTTTTAGATAGTGGGAAAGAGAGATAATATAAATATTTTTCAAAGAATTTTCTAAAAAGAAGTTAACTTATCAAGTGGGCCTAATAAGTTAAACTGAAAAATTTTAAGGAAGGGCCTAGAGAAATAAAAAAAGATTATTTCTTGGAAATGTGCTAGTACCAAGTATCCATTTTTTATCTATCCTTGTGGGTCTAGTCAGAAAATTTTTTCAACCTTGAAGGAATAGAACTTCTTTTTCCAAAATGTATGCAAAAATAAATATGCCTAAAAATGCAATATGACACTTAAAATAATGCAACACATATAAAATATTTACAAACAACCTATATATAATATTCTAACAGTTTTAAACCTTGATTAAGATTAATTATTCTAAGCTCATTTTTCATAAAACAAAATTGATTTTCATTGAGGGGTTTTGTAAAAATATTAGCTAATTGATTTCCAGTATTTATTAAATTAAGCTTAATGTCCCTTCTACAAACATAATCTCATATGAAATGATGTTTAGTTTTAATATATTTGGTTTTAGAATATTGAATAGAATTTTTGGTCAAACTAATAGCACTAGTATTATCATAAAGTATTGAGACATTATTAAAATTCAAACTAGAGTCTCCAAGTTTTTGCTTCATCCACAATACTTGTGAAAAACAACTTTCAACTGCCATATACTCAGCTTCAGTTATGGAAAGATCAATTCAAACTTGCTTTTTACTTTACCAATAAGCAAGGCATTGGCCTAGGAAGTGGCATGCTCCACTAGTACTTTTTCTATTTAGTTTACATCCAGCATAGTTAGCATCAGAGTATCCAATAAGATTAAAACATTATTTTTAGGGTACAACAAACCAAGATCTTTTTTATCGAGTAAATATCTAAATATTCTTTTCATAGCCATAAGGTGTAATTTTTTAGGATTAGATCGATACCTCACAAGTAAGCAAATACTAAACATAATATCTAGTTTCCTTATGATTAAATAAATAAGTAAGCCAATCATACCTCTATACCACTTCTTATCTACCAACTTACCATTTTCATCTTTATCAAGTTTAGTAGATGGGCTCATAAGAGTGCCAAGGATCTTTGCATTTTCCATTTGAAATCTTTTTAAGAGATCATTAGTGTACTTAGCTCAATTGATGAAAATATTGTCACAGGTTTGTTTCACTTGAAGCCTAAGAAATAATGTAAGCTCTCCCATCATGCTCATTTCAAACTCTCCTTTCATGAGATTTGAAAATTTCTTGCACAAGGGTTCATTAGTAGATACATATATAATATGATCAACATAAATTTGCAAAATCAAAATATCATTGCCAATGTTTTTTATGAAAAAAGTAATATTTACTTTTCCTCCTATAAATCATTTTCAATAAGAAATTTACTAAGTTTCTCATACTAGGCTATAGGATATTGTTTGAGACCATATAAAGCTTTTGTTGGTTTGAAAACATGATCGGGTTTTTCAACATTTTCCAATCTGGGAGGTTGTTTAACATAAACTTTCTCATTTAAGAGATCATTCAAGAAAGCACTTTTGATAACCATTTGATAAAGCTTGAAATTTTTAAAAGATGCAATGGCAAGTAGCATTCTAGTGGATTCAAGTCTAGTAACATGAGCATAAATTTCATCATAATCAATAACTTCCTATTGATTGTACCTTTGTGCTACTAATTTTTCTTTATTTCTTACCATATTTTCATATTAGGGTTTAGGGTTCAATGTGAGGGAAAAAAGCCAAATTGCTTATATTGTCTCTCCTTAAGGATCTTGTTTGAACTCCTTTAGAAGGATCACTAATGATGTACTCCATTGGGTAGTTTGGTTCATATCTCAATTCTCTAAGACAAGTTTGATTCTACAACCTTGGAGTTGTTTCTTTAAGCTTCTTGATTTGATTCTCTTACTCTTTCTACACATCTTGCTCATTCAGGTTAGATTTTGGTTCTTATTGTTGTGCTTGCTCCTTTTGGACATTTGATGAGTCTTTGTTTGACATGAAATTATCATCATTATCATCTAATGGCTTACTCAAAAGTAAATCATTAGTCTCATCAATCACAACATGCATAGATTCTTCTATCATTAGAGTTCTCTTGTTATAAACTTTATAAGCTTTGCTAGCAGTAGAATAACCCAAGAAGATACCTTCATCTAATCTCAAATCAAGTTTTGCTAGTTAGTCTCTCCCTTTGTTCAAGATATAACACTTACAACTAAAATTGTGGAAGTAACTAACTTTAGGTTTTCTTTCATTTCATATCTCATAAGGAATCTTCCTTAAGATAGAAGATATTACGCATCTATTAATTATATAGCAAGAAGTTTTTATGACTTCCATCCAAAAAAATTTTGCAAGATCATTTTCATAAAGTATGGTTTTAGTCATATTAATTGAAGGTCTATTTTTCTTTTCTACAATCCCATTTTGTTAAGGAGTTCTACAACAAGAAAAATTATGGCTAATCCTATTTTCTTCACAAAAATTTTCAAAAAGATGATTTTCAAATTCTCTACCATGACTATTTCTATTGCTTTATATGCATAAACATTTTTTCATTTTGAATCTTTTTTGCATAATTTTTCAAAGACATTAAAAGTCTTATTTTTATGAGTTAGAAAGAATACCCAAATATATCTTGAAAGATTATCAATAATAGCTAGACCATATCTTTTGTCTCCAAAACTTTGGGTTTTTGTAGGACAAAAATGATCCATATGCAATAACTCCAAGGGTCTTGAAGTGGAAACAATATTTTGGGGTTGAAAAAATAATTTACTTGTTTTCCTTGTTAACAAACATTGTATATATGATTTTTCTCAAAGTTGATTTTAAGAAGGCTAATGACTAAATCATTTTTGTAAAGATTTGAAATAAGGCGTATGTTTACATGCCTAAACCTTTTATGCCAAAGCTAACTTTGATCATATGTTGAAACAAAATATTTTGCCTCCTTTGAAGGAATATCCTATAAACAAATTGCATAAATGTTATTCATTCTTTGGCCCACAAAAGATATTTTGTTATTGATGATGCTTTGTACATAATAATGAGAGGATTCAAATACAACTCCTTACCCTTTGTCACAAAGTTGAGTAATTCTTAAGAGGTTTGTTTGAGTCCTTTTAGCATTATAAAATTATTGATATAAGATGAAGAATCAACACCAATTTTACCAATACCAACAATCTTGCATGATATGTCATCACCAAGAGCTACTTATCATCCCTAAATTGGTTTGAGAGAAATGAACTTGCTTGGATCTCTCATCATATGCTTTGAGTAACCATTATCAAGGAACCAATAGTCCTTTTTGACACTTTTTTTGAAACATTCTTGCAAGAAAAAGGAAGCTATCTTGTTATAAGCATCTAAACCATTTTGGGTCCTTTTAGACTAGTCTCTTACTTCTCGTATGTTGACATTTCAATATCCAACCTTGTATTTTATGATCATGCAATCTTTTCTTATGAATAGAGATCTACTTTCATTTTTCCCATAGAAGTTACATTGTAAATAAGGAGTAAAATTTTGAGTTGCTTTCATAAAGAAATTTAGTTGATATTTTTCATTCTTTTCTTGTACAAAATTAACTCCTCCTTTGTCAAAAGATCATTTTGGTATTCCTAAAAGAGAATTCAACTTTCTTTTTCCTTTAACAAACTGAGAAAGATCTATTTTTAAGGATTTTACTTTCTTTTTCAAAAATGGTTTTCATTCTTTAAGGAATGAGAAACCATTTCCTTCTCCTTGCAAGGTTGTTTTTCACACACTAAGGAATGAGCAACCAGTTTGCTTTTCAAAATAAGGTTATCTTTTGTTAACCTTTCTTTTTCTTCTTTTAAGGAAATAACTTCATATAAGAGAAATGCATTTTAGTTTGTGAACTCATTTTGAGAAAATATATTTCAAAAACATCAGTTTCCTTTTTCAAAAGATCATTTTCATTTTTCAAAGATTCAACATTTTCTTTCAAAACTTGATTTTCCTTTTTCAAAGATTCAAATTCTTTTTATAAAAAGGATTTTTCTTCAAAAATAGAAAGATATCTTGTCATGACCTTATGGGAATCATTCATTAAACTTTCAAAAAAATTTTGTAACTTTTAATAAGGAATAGGTGGTATCAAGATCCATTACCTCAGTATTGTGCTCTTTGGCCATGAAGCAATGGTTTGACACTTTTGTCTCTCCTTCTTTTTCAACCTCTTCATTAGAAGAGGCATATTCATTATCCCAAGTGGCTATCATTACTTTCTTCTTTGGTGGCCTCCTTAGGAACTTCTTCTTGAGATTTAGGCAATCTACTTTGATGTGATCAAGTTTTTTGCACTCAAAGCAAGTTGGCACTTGATTGCTTGTTTCTTTTCCTACTTGCTCTTTGTTCACTAGTTCTTTTCTTATAGCATGGCTTTTGTCTATCTTGCCTTTTTCTTTTATACATATTCATAAATATTTTTATAAGAGAAGTCATTTCCTCACTTTCATTTTCAAATTCATCTACATATTCTTCATCATATTTTTGACTTGATGTAGAAGCTTTAAAAGCAATATTTCTTTTTCTTCTATCTTTTGTTTCTTCCATATATATTTTTTCACATGCTAAGAGCTTGCCCGTTAACTCATCATAAGTGACAACTTCAAGATTTTTACCTCATGAATTGCATCACACTTGGATTGTCATGTCTTTAGAAGACATCTAAAGATCTTCATGTTATGGTCTTGTTTAGAAATGGCCCTTCAAAGAGCATGGAGATCATTTGTGATGATAGAGAGTTTTTTTTTTCTTTTAACATTGTTTCAATCTTTTCACCTTCCTCCATTCAAAAGAGTTCATGCTAATCCATTAGTACATTGATGTGGGTTTGTCTAACTTGCTTTGTTCTATCAAATGTGATTTAAAGCTTATCTCACATGTCCTTTGTCATTATACACTTTGAGATCTTTGTTAATTCTTTAGAAGCAATTACACATTTAATGGCATTTTTTGCTTTAGTATGAAGGTTGCTTTTTTTCATTTTTAAGCTTCATTCCATTTTAACTTTGCCTTAGGAAGATCATCATCAATGGCTTGAAGGAAGATCATTATCTAATTTTTCCAATAATCATAATTGGTGCCATCGAGTAATGGTGTTTTAGATCTTGATTATTCTTTTTATCCATGAGATGGTCAAGGTTATCTATCCTTTCCTTAAAAGACTTTTATTCAAAAACTATTAACCTTTAACAATAGACACCAAGCTTTGATGCCAATTATTAAGACAATAAACACCAAGAGGGGGTGAATTAGTGTCAAAATCACA
The DNA here is from genome assembly GCA_026873985.1 of Saraca asoca. NCBI lineage: Eukaryota > Viridiplantae > Streptophyta > Magnoliopsida > Fabales > Fabaceae > Saraca > Saraca asoca. The sequence goes on along the minus strand of JANHAO010001800.1, from coordinate 12,233 downwards.
AGTATGGGTTTTCAAAACTTTTCTTTTTGGAAAGAACAACTAGAATTAGTTGTTAAAAAAGATCAACTAATTACCATAAAAGTTTAAGTAATTAAAGTGCATGATAGTAAAAAGTAAGGAAAGAGAATGATAGCCTCAATGTTTAGAGGTTTGATGGTCCAAAGGGAAAACCATCCTTTTGGGTTTACTCATTATTCTCAAGGTTAAACCCAACCTTGAGGGTTATCCACTGGCACTTTTTCTTTTGATATCACTCTATAGCTTTTCCTCTTGATCTTTCAAGTATTTCAAACAATCTTACCTCATACCTTGAGGAATTTACAAGCCCCTAACCTAGGTAAATTTCTAGAGAGTAGTCCTTTTATGTCCTAGGCTTTAATTTGAATTTAGCTTGCTCTTTGATTTGAATTTCCAAATCTCCAATAGAGTCACTTTCATAATGCAAAGGGAAAGCTTTATTGGGTTGCTCTTTTAGATTTTATCATGATTTAATATTGTAACATCCTAAATTTTTCTAAAAAATATTTTGGCGATAAAATGGCCTTTCAAAAAATGCAAAAAGGTGAATTTTTGAGAAATTCAAAATTTATGGATTTAGGGCTATGAGAAGCCTAGAGATAGTAGGAATTGGCTATCTAAAATTTAGAAATCCTCCAAAAATAAAAAATTCGATTGTGAATGTTCAAAGAACAAAAATTAGTATTTGTGAGATTTTAATTTTGGGAAACTTTGGAAAATTTGAAATAAGGATTATGGATATCGAATGAGGATAAAATCATAGTCATTATGAAGACATTTAATTTAACTAATTTGCAGTAAAATTTCATGATTTTTAGAAATTGATAAATGCATTAAATATGAGTTCAAAATGCAAAAAATAAAGGAAAAGAAAGTGGTCAACTTGTAGTTATTGGAAAGTTGACCAAACTTTCCCATTTTACCCATCCTTAGCCAACTTCACTCTGATCTTTTAGGTTTGGTTGGATTAAAAAACCATGCAATCTTAATTCTTCAATCTTATCCTGCAAGCTTCCTCTTTTTGTCTCTCTGTCTTCAAGTGAGTCCTCAGTCTTGCTTGTTATTTTCTCAAACTTTTACTATTGATTCATCTCTTCTTCCTCTTTATTTTGACATCAAAATCATTTTGATTCATTGAGTAAAACTCATGTTATGAATTTTTGATGTTTTCTATCACTATTTATGATACTATTCAACCTATGAATGAATCCAAATTTTCTGATATTTTGAAGCTTATATTTGTTAGATATAGTTTTATTCATAACATAGGAACCTAATTTAATCATATATGAGTAGTTAATGAGAGAAATATTTGAAAGAAGGATTGAAAGCTAATATGCTCTTATTTTTTTATCTTGAAAAGCATAGAAGATTCTAGTAAAATAATTGAAGTTTCTTGTATTCTAGCTATTAAGGTGAGTGATACTTACCACTCTAATGAGTTATAACATCATTCTTGCTTGGAATCTATTGATTTATGGTGTAAGTTAATGAATGGGTTTTGAGATTATATGATGAAACTTGATGATTGAATGGATCTATAGGAATAATGTTTAGTATGTGATTGAAATAGCTAAGTTTGTGTTTGTTTAAGCTCTCAAAACATGTGATGTTAAGATCATGTAGTGTGATGTTGAATTAGAAATAGCTTCCCTTATTTTTCAGTTGATTGCATACAAAATCTACTTATGCGGTTCAAATCGCACCATTTTGAACTAAATCTATGTTTATCCTTGCAGACACTTAGTAGTTTTTCTTGACTAATTCAAATTGAAATTTGAATTTGGATTTCATGGTTTAAATCAACCTTTCTTACCCTATTTTTTTTTTATTTTGATCGCTTTCAACTTCTCGAAAGTTTTCAAAATTTAACGAGTAGACTCATATTTTTAACTATATTTTCTCAAGTTGAATTGAATCACTCACAAATAAGTTTTTGATTCTAATTGCAATCATTTTCATTTTTCTTCAGTGATTCTAATCATGATTTTGATTGTACTTTTAGCAAGTTTCATATTATTCAACCAATATTTACTTCTTCCAATCCTTTATCCTAATTCCTTAAGTTACTTTTATAATGAATCCAAATAATTCAAATATAATAAATAGAAGTTTATAAAAATATAAATCATAAATTAATACCAAGGAATTGGATTATTGTGCATGCAAGAGTCTCTAATAAAAAACAAGTATGATGATAACGATGAATGATTGTGATTGTGGAAATGCAATTTTTATGAGTAGTATTATGGTATAAAGTTTGATAATGTATACAAGATATTGGATAGCATGTGATACTATGATGTCATTATTGTTAATTGAATTATAATCATGGTAAGTGATTATATGATGCAAAGCTTGTTTATGTACATGAAACATGGAATGGTACACATAGTCATGAATGATATGTGATATATCCATATGAAATTGATGTAATGTCCTTTATGGAAATGGGATAAATGATTACTTGAAGGCCCTAGAGGCTTATTATGTGGATGATGGGCTCTGATGGGAGAATAATGAATCAGATCTTCAATCTATGCATTTCAACATGGAGAAGGGTATAAGGCAGGTGCTAGAGGGAAAAGACTGGGTTTGTGCAGGATAAGGTGGGATTGGAGTGACAAGGAGGGTCATAATTGAATTATAACTAAGCATTGCATGATTTATATTATTGTTACACAGATTATTGAGATATGATATCATGAAATTAAAATACATACTGAATTTGGAATGTTAACATAAAGCTATGATAGCCCAAAATTCACCTAAAATGGCCTAATGTGTTAAGAAATTCATACTATGAATTACCTTAGTGGTAAGTCTTTAAATGTCCTATAATCTTTTATGGTAATGGTTTAAGTATCGACTATTTGATTATGATATGGATACATGTGCATGTATGTCTCTTGTTGTGTGATGAATTCATATGTCTGGTACGTATCTATCCCTAAACTCATTAATTTATGGATTGTTTTTTAGATGCTTAGAACATAGTTGCCAATCCCACTTCTGACAAGTAAGATGGATAATAATCTAATGGAAATTACAACTGATACATTCACTACCATAGTTGACAGTCCTCTAGGTGTTAATGTAGTCGTCTCATACATTATAGATACATCGATATTTGGACAAGACATATGGTTATTTGTTATGGAACATATGACTAGATTGACCTACTATGAGAAACCATATATGTCAATGGACTTCTCATGTGAAAGGTGGTGTAAGTGATCCTTAGACTTAAGATCAACACAATACCTTATTTATGGAGTTATGCACTTTAATATTATTTTAGACTTATACTTTTAAAAAGTAGGTACAAATAATTGTTAGATGCATTACAAAATACATGAAGGTAGTGATTGATCAAGTAAGAATTTGTCCTCCTTGGAAACAAGGAAGGATATTCAAAAGATGTTTTGACACTTGTGCTATAATAAAAATCATAGGCCTATGTATTGATAACATAAAAGGAGTTTTATGTATAATCAATTATGAAATAGCACATAGTCAAACGTGAACCTATAATTGGATGTTCAAATTAGGATTGACACTTAAACCATATCTTAAGTGTAATTTGAATATTAAGAAATGAAGGGATTTAATTACACACTAACACCTTGTCACGAAAGGTTTAGATTTCCAAAAATCTATTCCTGGCATTTAGGTAGTCATGATGCTTTGCTAGAAGCCAATCATGATCTATGAATTTATATGAATAATTTAGGGAAATTGCATTTGAATTAAAAAAACTTTAATTCAATTAAGCATATAATTAAATACATTGTTAACATGCCTGAAAACCTAATGAGTCACACACAATAGAATCTCTTTGACCCAAAATCAAAGGAAAAGTTAGAATGCAAAATATTTTGAATTCAGGTATTGAATTTGTAAACATCTTGAAAATTTTGAAATGATTAATTAAGTAGTTTGATATGATTAGAAGTGTTAATTAATCAATGATTTAATAATTCTAATAGAGATTATAGTTATGAAATTGAATCAAATTTTTAATGTTAATATTTGAATGTTGTGAGAACCTTTATTTTAACTCTAGAGGAGATTATAAGTAGAGGAATGGTTCCACAATTAGACAGTTAATTTAATTAATGAATTAAAACAATTTCAAAATTATAATTGCATAAGAGAGTTTATGAGTTTGACTTATAGTGACCCTAGAAAGGAGTTTGGGCTTATTGAACCCAAAAAGAGAGGGCACATGAGAGTTTATGAGTTTTGACTCATAATGGCCGAAGCAAGGAGTATGAACTACTTGGGGCAAGAGGACAATACACAAGCCTAGAGTATAACCCTAGCCATCTAGCCCAACCACTTAGAGAATATTGGGCAAAACAAGCAAGGTAAACTTTAGCTTGTGTGTCTCTTATTCTCGCTCTCTACTCTTGCTTGTGATCATATCTCTTCTATTTAAATAGGAAAGACCAACCCTTCAACATAACATAAAAACACTAACCTTAGCACATCTATTGTGTGCCCAAATACTCTCCTAGAGTGGCCTTTTTTCTCTTCTCCTTTTTTCATTCAAACACCAATGATAGCTGAGAAAATTGGTGATTCCTTGGAAAGCTAGTACCTCTTAAGCCAAGGAGTTAATTTTTCCACTCTACCTATTACATGAATATTGGTGGAGCCTTGGAACCAAATTGGTTCATATGGATCATTAGTGGTATTGAAGATCAATATGAAGGAGTTGCTTGAAGATAATCCAAAATACTTGATCATAAGGCTTGTTAGAGAGTTCATGCAATTGTTTGGAGATCAAATCTGAATTTAATAAGTGGGGATTTTGGGAAAACTTTACAAAAGAAATAATTCAAATCATTACTTTTATGCTTTTTGAAATATACAAATACGTTATGAAAATTTGCAAACAACGTGATCTAGGCTAAGGGAAAATTTTAAAATTCCACTATGCATACTTGGTGCTTTTGACCTATTTTTCCCAATAGTCAGGGGATGCAAGATAGATATGCCACGCCCCAAATCCCTGGCCATGACCGGCATGAATATCAATCCCTAATTGATAATCACTAGCCTTTAACTTGTCAGTACTATCTTTTTTATCCTATTCTACTAATACTAATCACATTCAATTAATCTCGATTGATTGGTTGAGAAATAATAAACTTATAAAAAGAAAGATAGACACATTAGAATATAAACATACTTCTATTAGGTACAAAGGCATTGTCCAACAAGAACATGCTAATTTAAACATTAGTTTCAACAAATTTTCTATAAGTCTTCAAAAGACCTACGCCAACAACTAACCAGCTCTAGAAGTTAAACCCTACATCACCCTACATATCTCCACAAGGGCAAAGGCAACCAAAAAGTTAGATTAACCATGTCTTGTTATGAAATCAAAAGCATAGGTTAAACTAACTAAGCCTTTGGAGTTTTTTATGGCCATTTTGTTCACAGATTTTCAAAAGTTAGCAAAATATGTACATAGATGGTTCAAACCCTAGGGGTCAAACCATCCCATGGCCATCATCAAAAGGACATTTGGGGCTTCCAAGGATTTAATCTCAATTTCATGTAAAACTTCATAGCTAGTTAAGTTTAAGATGATGATGTAGTGAATCCTGATTCTGTACACTCTTAGGAGACTCTTAATGGTGGTAGTAAAGATATCAGTAGTTATATCTATAAGGTCATTGTTCATTCTTACATTTTAGGAGGTGGAATAATTATAAATTCTTGAGAATCTAAAAAATAGTCCACTAGCGAGTGAGTCCAGGGCTTAGTGAGATAAATCTGTACCTAACTTATAAATTTCTTAACAATAATAATACATATGTACATCATAGCCATATTATCATATTTTATACTAGGTTTAATAAAAACGTTATAAGTCCCAAACACTAACCTTTAAATGGCATCACACCACATTATCATTCACACATTATAAAGAACAATAATTTTCTTATGGCCTTAAGTCGTCATTATCAATCATCATGTTGTCAAGTTGAATTATATCTCATTCAGTATTTCTTAGAATAACAATTTAGGTTAGAAACAAAATAAATAATAATAATAGTAATAGTAATAATAATAGTAATAATAAATTCTCCTTGTTACTCTTTTCCAGCCTTATCCCTTGCTCCATATTAGAACTCATAGATCCAAGATCCGATTCATATACCCCATCTCATCATGTCAATCACATCTTATTATTATCATTCATCATCCCACATTTCATGGGAAAATTTCAAGATTTTGAATAGTATCCTATCTCATAACAATTACGCCGCATAGTTCACATTCTGTCAAAATCACAATCACACATTCCCTATCACATTATCACCATAACTATCAAGATTATTGCCATAGCCTCAATAGAGATACACATACACACACATAATTAGTAGAATGATTGATATTAGCTAATAATTTGCTCATTTAGAATCATATTGGGAATTAGTTGGGATCTACATGAGGTTAGGTCAAAGATATGAGAATTTTCTGAGAGAGAAATGAATTTAAGCTAAATTGGGTGTATAAATCTAGATGTGTGATTAGAATCATGAGTATGATCACTATTGAAACTCGAGTAGAACTGTGATTAGAATTTTGTGATTCAAATAAGAAGGTTTTGATTTGACTTGCAAAGGTTTAGTGTAAAATGCAAGTTTGTTTGTGGAAAACTACAAACTTTTGAGAAGCCAAATTATGAACATGATTAGAATCACAATTGGAATTATAAAACAAGGTAAAAGAGGTCTGATTTGAATTGCAAGGAACAATGTGGCTTGGTTTCTACGAGCATGATCATGGGATTAGTATAAACATGATGATTCAACTCATGAACCCTAGAATTGTAGAAGAATAGCAGCAAAAATAGGGGAAGAATTATCCAATTTTCACCAAATCATATAAGTTCAATATACTATTGTTTTAGAAGCTTAAACAAGCATAAATTCTAGCTTTTCCAAACATGAAACCAAATTTATATCAACAAGTCCAATCAAAATAAAACATTGCTATACAATCCAAATATCCATTTTCTTCAACTTACGCAAACATTAAATGGATCATAATCAAATAATCATATTATAATTCATAAGAATGATAAGAATCACTCACTTAAGGGCTAGAACTAGGAACAAGAGATCAAAACTAATCCAACAAAGATCTTTAGTACTCTTTAAGAACAAGAAAGAAAAGCATATTAGATGCTTGAGTTTTTCTCTCATCAAATAAATATATACTATTAGATTATGGTTTCATTTCATAGAAATAAACTATTAGATTATGAGTTCTTAAAATGAACAGTGAAATGGATAGTAACTTTTAGATTGAAAAATTCATAACTTAGATTATACTTGATAAATAAGCAAGATTTTGATATTGAATTGAAGAGGAAGAAGAGAGGAATTAGCAGCAAAGATATGAGAAATAAATCAGAAGGATTGAAATGCTTACTTAGAGAGAGAGAGAGAGAGAGAGAGAGAGAGAGATGTAGAGAGAGAGCTTCGAAGTTGAAATTCAAGTGTGTTGCATGGAATGCAACTAGAAGTAAGCTAGAGAAGAAGAAAAAGAACTAACTTTTGAAGGATAAAATGGTAAAAGTTAAGTCAACTTTGTCTTTGACTCTTCTTAGGCAAGCTTTTTTTTTCTTTTCTTTTCCCTCAATTTCGAGTCCAAATTTAACACACTCACTAGCAACCATAAAATTTTAACACAATTTAATTAAATTAATTACCTTCGGAATGACTATAAGTTTGCATTTTTAGGTACTGTAGCCCTAGTTTGAACTCTCTATAGTTTTCTAGAAACTAAATTCTGAAAACACGAATTTTATTTTATAAGCCTTCAAAGTGAAAAATTTAATTTTCTAAGGATTCCTAAAATTCATATAATTTATTTCTACTATTTATGGACATGTCGTATCTCAAATTTATAGTTTTGAAATTCTCAAAATTTTCAAATTCACCTTTTTAGATTTTTCTGAAAAGTCATTTGATTATCAAAATTAATTTTAGAAAACTCAGGGTATTACAATTCTCCCCTTTTAAAGAATTTGTCCTCGAATTCTGAGCTACAATGGTGAGTTAATTAAAATGAATTAACAACAATGAACAACATCTTATACTAAATATTTTTGCATTTGATCTTTCCAAATAATTGGGGTTACTTTTCTTTTATATCAGATTCCAACTCTCATGTGGCTTCCTACTTATCATGTCATCCCTAGAACACCTTAACCATGGGAACTTCTTTTGACCTCAACTTTTAAACTTGTTGATCAAGAGTAGTCACAAGTTACTCTTCATTGGTCAACTTAGTGTCTAATTAAATTGGTTCTTCCTTAATTATATGTGACTTATCTAGAACATATTTCCTCAATATGGAGACATGGAATACCAGATGAATTCTATTATGGGTAGTTTTCGAACGACACAAATTAGGCCAGCAAGAGACAAGTCCGACCAAGGAAGGCCTAGACCACCCAAGGAACTAAGGTCGCTCAGTTAAGATATCAGCTAGCTGGACATGAGCTGAGAACTCTAGCTCACTTATCGAAGCATGTCATCCCAACTATCCTCAAGGAGACTCACTAGATAAACATAGCGAGATCATCTAGCGCAGCCATTAGGTCGCTTAGTGCAACCCCAAGTTGTTGAACTAGCGAACCAAGCACATGTACAAGAGTCTAGTTAGCAGCTAGGAGCACACATCCCTAATCAACAGGTCAGCCACCAAAACTGACACATTAGCCATCAATAACCTAACAATGATTTGCCATGCATTAGTTACTTGATGCCTAGCATTAAATGTCTGATGCAATGAAGATAATCATTTTACTATCTGTTAAATTACACTTGTACCCTTTACCACTTCTATAAATAGAAGAAGGAGATCATTATAATGAATAAGTAAGAAAACTATATCCAGTTGCTAAAATAGTAAGAAAATGCTGTGACTGTAACTCCAAATCTCACGAAGAAACCACCATTCAATAGTGAATACAAATGACCATAGACGTAAAGGCCAAACTGGCTCGAGTTGAACCATGATAAATATTGTGTTTGTTATCCTTCATCCTCCTCCTCCTCCTCCTCCTCCTCCTCCTCATTTTCTTGTTTTCACTTGCACTATCTTTTAGCAGTTTGGGGGGTTGCTAAACTCTCTATTAACTAAAATTTGGATCCATTGAATTAGATTTCATCATCAACATTTTGGTACTAGAGGAAGGGCCCTCACAACTACATTTTCATTTTCTTTAATCTATTGTCAAACTGCCACGGTGAGAGGAAGGACTACCAGAAGTTTTAGTGTTATCATTGGCCAACTTAATGGTCATGCATAGCAATAAGGAGGAACATTACCAGCTAGAGGCTCAACTTTCCCCATGGTAGGTATCGTAGCTGCCTCAATAGTAGGTACTACCATTGGTATGACACCACCCATTCCCCATCAATCTATTACCTTTGATGCAAGTAGAGTTCAAGTGTGGTTCCAGCAGCAAGAGGCACTTGAAAATACTGTGAGGGTGTTGGCCAATGTGATGAGAACATTAGCTCGAGCACAAGCCTAGGGTGCACAAAGGCAAGTGGAGGCTGCTGCACCCGGAAGGGGACCCAACAGTCCAAGGCCTAGCAAGATAAAGTCATTAGAGAGGAGCATTGATGAGCCAGTTTTGTCCATTCATCTAACTTATAACCAAGATATGAAATCCATAGGGTCTATAAGGGCAAACAAGAGGATGATCGAAGACATCAGAGCTCCCATAGAGAAAGGAGCTCAAGCGAGACCGACCATGAGCAAAGATTAAATCGCCACCCTCGCGACCAAGGGGAAATAGAAGTTGTCGAAGCATTAATTGCCAATCTGAGACTCTAGACCCAATGATTGAAGAGCTACTAAAGAGAGTTTGGCAACTGGAAAAGTGACCCACAACTCACAATAGCCAAGACCACAATAAGGAGAGGTCACCTTTCACTTAGGAGATTAAGATTGAGCCTGTTCCTTGAATATTTAAGATGCCGAACATGTTGCTATACAATAGGGATAGTGACCCATACAACCATTTAGATACATTTAACATTTGAATGGATCTCCAAACTACCAATCTATTGGTAAAATGCCTTGTCTTCCCTACTACCCTTGGGGAGATCCCCTACATGTGGCTTAAGAGCCTACTCGCTCACAACATCCACAGTTGGGAGGAATGCTTGATGAAATTTCTTACCCAGTATAAGGTATTGAAAAGGAAGCTTATGCCATCCTGCCACCTCGCGACTATCTTTCAGTGAAGAGATGACTCATTGAAAGATTATATTGGCCAATGTAGATGCGAGGTAAGCAATGTCAAGAACCCGTTAGACGAAAGCATCCTTACAACCATTTTGGCTGGGCTTCTCAAGGATGGCAAGTTGTATGAGAGTATATACAAATCCCCAATGAGAGATCTGGGTGATTTTTATGAGCGGGCAACCAAAGAGATAAGGTGGGAAGAGACTTTCGGTCTAAAGAAGCCCAACCAAAAAGATGAATTGGGTGGTTCCAGCTGTAACAAGAAGAGAGGTAATAATGGGAATAATAGAGGTGGCCAAAAAGGTGGATTGGATAGTCTGGCTGTAAAGAAAGCCAGGGGTGAGTGCCTCAGCACCAAGGTTACTATGATAGTCACAGTATCCTGTTAGGCACCCTAGATTTGATCTTTGCAACAGAAAGGGATAATAAGGACTTTGGAAGACTTAAGCCCATAAAAGCTCCCATCAGGTGAAGAGATAGGAGTAAGTTTTGTTCCTATCATAATAAGGTCGAGCACAACACTTCAGATTTCTGGGCGCTAAAAGATGCCATTAAAGACCTCATTAAGAGAGGTCATTTACGGGATTATGTGGTGTGACCCTTGGAGTAGTGACCTCTCCAGCCTTAGCAACTAGATTAACACTAGTGCTAACGGACTCCCAAACATGAGGAGACACCCTCTATAAGGACTATATTCATTATTCATCATAGGAGCATCAAGAAGGTCCCATGAGCAATATGTCTAGTAAGTGAGACATATTTTGTTTGCAAGGTTTGATGAAGTTAGTAGATTGGCCAAGAAAGCCAAGACGAGCCTCGGCTGCATCATGTTCACCAGTGAGGATGCTCAAGGAGTGAATTCTTTACACAATGACACTATGGTCATCTGAGCCAAGATTAGTAGTGCTAAAGTATTGAGATTCATGGTGGATGCAGGTAGCTCGGTGAATATGATGTACCAGCAATGCTCCGATCAGATGGCATAAGCCCCAATAAGCTCAAGCTTTCTCTAGAACCTCTTTTTGGCTTCACAGGAGATGTAGTGGTCTTAGCAAGGCTAATCAGACTCCCCATCACCCTCAAAGAATTAGGTTGCCAAGCCACTACCTTAGTTGACTTCTTGATTATTGACTCTCCATCGGCATACAATATGGTCTTAGGGTGACTAGTAATGAACAATCTAGATATTGTCATATCACACAAAACACTTACTATCAAGTTCCCAACCTCAAATGGAGTTGGATATGTGTGAGGAAAGTAAGATGTGGCCCAATGGTGCTACAAGGATGCCATCGAGATAGGGAAATGAGAAGGAAGATTCATGTGGTTTCAAGAGGTAAGCCATGACCTGCGAGCTTAACCGACATATCTTATGACTTGGACCCCTAAGAGGTAGATGCTGACAAAGTGATGGATCCGATAGAAAAGCTAGAAAATGTTCAAGTCAGTGAGGCGCATCCAGAAAGATGCCTCAGGCTAGGCAAGAATTTGTCCCCAAGCGCAAAGACGGAGCAAACAGAATTCCTCAAAGAAAATCTTCATATCTTTGCCTGGAAACACAAGGACATGGTTGGGATCGATTTGAAGGTCATGTCATATAGATTGAACATCGATCCCTACCATAAGCCAATTCACTAGAAGCGAAGACCAATGACCACCAAACAATATAAGGCTTTAAGAGGAAGTGGATAGACTGTTAGTGAACAAGTTTATCCAGGAAACTCACTATCCTACCTGGGTAGCCAATCCTACTCTTGTAAAGAAGAAAAATGGGAAGTGGAGGACTTGTATTGACTTTATTGACCTTAATAAGGCATGCCCATGTTAGGTTTGCTTAGCCTAAGGGGTAGCAAAGAGCTCCAAATTTCAAAAATTTTTCTTCCCTTGGGCTGAGCAAATCTCCCATAGAACCACCAGTTTGA
>JANHAO010001799.1:0-31288 GCA_026873985.1 Saraca asoca | reverse complement strand
TTTCTACCTTTGTGTCTTATTCATCTTTACCTGTCTCGTCACAATGCTTTATTGCCTCGTTGGATTCTATTACTGTTCCTAAGTCGGTTTCAGCGGCACTTTCTTATGATGGGTGGCATGCTGCTATGGAGGAAGAAATGATGGCTCTTAAGGCCAATCAGACTTGAGATGTTCTGCCTTTACCGCATGATAAGCAACCTATTAAGTGCAAATGGGTGTTTACTTCTATTCGTTTATTTATCTCTCTTGCTGCCTCTCAAAACTAGGTTCTTCATCAGCTTGATGTAAAAACTGCTTTTCTCCATGGTGATCTACTTGAGGAAGGGTATATCAAGCAACCACCTGGTCTTGTTGGTCAGGGGGAGTATGAAAAAGACAAAGTGTGTAGGTTAAAAAAATCTTTGTATGGATTGAAACAATCTCCTCAAGCCTGGTTTGGAAAATTTAGTGATGTGGTCATGGAATTTGGGATGAATAAAAGTGATCATGATCATTCTATTTTTTATAAACAATCAAATTCTGGTTGTATTTTTCTGGCTGTCTATGTGGATGATATTGTGATTACTGGTAGTGATAGTTTGGGCATTCCAAAATTGAAGACTTTTCTCCAATCCAAATTTCAGATTAAGGACCTAGGAGCACTTTAGTATTTCTTGGGTATTGAGATTGCTCGGAGTAAGCACGGAATTTCCTTGTCACAAAGAAAATATGTGCTTGATCTTTTGAATTAGACAAGTTTCCTTGGGACCAAACCATGTGATACCCCTATGATTTCAAATGTTAAGCTTGGATTGGAAAACGGATAACTATTAGAAAACGCAGAATGATACAAACAGTTAGTGGGAAAATTGAATTATCTTACTATCACCAGACCTGACATTTCCTTTTCAATTAGTGTAGTAAGCCAGTTATGGATTCTCCAAGAACCTCTTATTGGGATGCAGTTATTCACATATTAAATATATGAAGAAAGCACCTGGGCGTGGAATCTTATACAAAAGTCATGGCCATTACAGAGTAGAAGGCTTTTCTGATGCAAACTGGGCAAGATGTCCTATGGACAGAAGATCTACTTCAAGATATTGTGTTTGTTGGTGGGATGGAAATCCTGTGACCTGGAAAAGTAAAAAACAAGCTATTGTATTTCGGTCAAGTGCAGAATTTGAATATTGGACCATGGCTCATGTTACGTTTGAGCTTGTGTGGATTTCTTACCTACTTTGTCAACTTGGGATTAAGTCCTCTGGAGCTATGCAGTTATGATGTGATAATCGGGTTGTCACTCATATTGCTACAAATCTAGTTTCTCATGAACGAACAAAGCATATAGAGGTTGATTGTCATTTTGTTAGGCAGAAACTCCAGGAAGGAATAATCGATCTTCAGCATATCAAAACTAAAGATCAACTTGCTGACTTATTTACTAAGGCACTTCCAGGAAAACAGGTTGATGATATTTGTAACAAGTTAGGCATGTTTGATATCTATGCTCCAACTTAAGAGGGAGTGTTAGTGAAAAGGTTAGTTAATTAAAGTGATAAGCCTATGTAGGTTAGGATAAGTGATAAATCTAGACCTACTAGATTCCTATTTGAACTCTATCTCTTGTACACATCTTTATTATAAATACATATGCTTGGCTCATTATGAAGCACAGCTTCATAATAATATCTTTTTTATCACTCCCTCTTAACAAATATGTATACTCTAGCTTGAGGGGAAGTGTTATTAGTATTATGTATTAATGTGTTTTTAGTTGGTAAAAGTATTTTAGTTACTAAGTAACGTATGATAAAGAAGATGGATTAAACACAACTACTTTTGAATTTTTATAATTATTATGTAATTTTTGTAGGGATTATTTTTAGGGATTTTATTTAGTTATTTAGAGTAGTTCTTAGGAAAAATAATATAGAATTAGAATCCTAGTAAGATACTTATATAGGTTAGGAGTTTATAAGGATATTTACTTGTTGAGGAAATCTTATTGTACCTATTAAAAAGGCATCAAGGTGTAAAACGAAATACACCTTATATTTTTTATTTTAATGATAGTCAATGAGTTTTCCTCTTTTCAAAAATTCAGTGTGCTAACATTTGTAGCAAAATTGACAAAGGCTGATCACATACTCAAGGCAGGTTCAGATCAAAATCGCATACCAAAAGCATGTGGTAATTGGTGAAGAAAAGCATCCCCTAGCATAGCTCCAGCCTGCAAAACACATAGCTAATCACAACTAAACTTAAAATGTAGAAAAACAACAGAGCAAAGGAAAAATCCAGATATTTATCTATTTCATATGACCAGATTCTAGCGAGTTTCCCAAACTTGTGAAGAATCCAAGACTATAAGATCCCATAATAACAAAATAAGGTGAGTAACACCACTAGATCGAGAAAGAATGAACCATCATACACATATTGCAAACATATGACCATTTTATCCAACAATGAAACGAAACAACTTAAAAGACAACACATAAAAGAATTATTTCCATACATACATCAGCATAGACAATAAAGTAAGCTCATCTCATGTCATGCAGAAAGAATGGTATCTAAGAAGAAATGTCATCAGTTAGCTGATTTCTGTACAGAACATCAGGCAAGGTCTAAAGTTTGACAAAAAGAATGAATCCTTAGAAATTTCAGTTATGATTTTAATTAGGAGAATGGGGGCAGTAGGGATTGGACCCTTGATCTTTTGGTCGAAGAGGCTCTCATACCATGTCAAACACACTCAGCAGAATCCCAAAAAACGTAAGCTGCTAAGAGAGGCCCAGGAATGACTTTTATTATAACAGTAGTATTAGGAGCTTAGGAAACCTGATGAGAAACTACAACATCAAGTTCCCTTGACCAAACAGTGTTTCTATTTTCCAAGGTCAGGATTGCTTTTGAAACAAAAAATAAGCAAAGGGTATACTTCTGAAGAACTTATTCCTTTTGATATTGTAAGATTCCATATTCATTGTCCTTGTTTTGTTCCTATAATAGTATGATGCTCAGAAGTTTGGAACTTCAATTTCACTATTACTTCTTCAGATTGCAGCTGACCTGGAGTATAAGCAGGTTTCATATCGGTTACACACTCTTCTCCATTACATTCTAACTTTTGAAGAACATGCTGATATCCAACTTTCCGTTGCCGTAAATTAAATTAACAAACACAAAAACAACCAGACAATTCTTTCAAAGTTATCATCTGTAAATCATGTTAATCTTTTCAGCTACAATTGACCTAAAGTAAGATTTGGACTTGATGATACCGCCAAACTGCTCATGTGAATAGAGACACATAACAAGACCATAGCTGTATAAGACTAATTACCACAGCCACCACTGCCTTCAAGAAATTGAAGTGTTGGCCTGTTTCCAAAGGAAAATTCAAAATTCTAAAAGCACAAAGTTTTTTCTGTTCCTACAAAGTCTTCACAGAAAGAAAACATATAATTAAGACAATATTACTTATGCCAAGATAAATGCCCCAATTCATGCTTCTCATCTCCATATTCCAGCCAAGGAATTTGGTAAAAAAGGAGATCGCCAAGTGCCACATTAGAGAACAAGTAAATAACAAGAGAAAAAAAATATAGAAGCCAAAAACATGGCATCAACATAAATGTGACAATTAAGTTCCTACACAATCTTTATGCTTCCATAAATTACAGTAAGCATATACTTTAATGTAAACAACAAATACCGACAGAACCTTTCGACGATCACATAATTGAAAGTTAATTGAAAAAAAATATATATATATCCAGAAACCAAATTAAGGAGCTAGAAGAAAGCTGACCCCAAATAATGCCAATGAATCAACAACTGCCTTGGATAGTTTCCCTTGTACTGCAATAAATATAGAAAATTCAGTTTTGGACACAGCAAATGGACATTATAAATCTACAGAGGAAGGAATAATCAGAAAAGTATGCAATAGAAAACACATTACTCACCAAAAATGACAGGCAAGATAATCAGGCAAATAAGGGAAGCCATGCTCACCAATAAAGAACAGCCCAAAGCATTCAACCACAGACCTAATGAATCATAGAATTAAATAATTACAGAAATAACCAAATAAATAGAAACAATGAAATAATACATCCAGAGTCATGTAAGAATGAAACTTACAGTGTGCATCATTTGTTAATATTCTCTAGCACTTGATGCAAAAATACAAGGGAATGGGAAGGAATATTTTGTCTCAATTTAAATGACTACTGTGTCATGCCACATCTATCACTGGAATTTATGCAGTCAAACAAGTAAAGCACCTAGCAAGATCATCTAAAAGGGTTAGTTGGAGATACCAAAGCTTTGGGACCTTGTAAGTCTAGCTTATTTTGGGCAAGTAGCAATGCTCAAACTTAAGTTAATAAAACAAGCGAGCTAGTGAGTTCTATGTATTCAATTTTCTTTTATAAGAGTTCAATTTATTTTATCAACTGGGCCTTTTTCTTAAAAGCTTTACTCTCATTAAAAATGGAAATAAAGATTACTAAGATGAATTGAAGACAAGAAAAACTCAAGCAATTCTAGATTGCAATCCATATAAGTGGCACATTGATTAATGACTATCTTGAATACAGGGACCATCTTAATTTCTCATCCTAACTGTTACCATGCAACTTGTTTGCTCAAAAACTAAAAAGAAACAAGAAAGTATTTATATGGCAACCAATCAATTGCTCCGCTACAGAAAAATAACATTTAACAGCAAGAATGTCAAAGCTAATACAAAAACCAAACCCTTGGGCCACTATTATTGAATCTAGGATTCGAATCCCCAGGAGAAGCGTTCAGAGATTCATACAAGGACGTAACAAACTCACAAGAATCAGTAGAACCTGTTAGACCATTTGCCACATATAATATGATCTCAAGATTGATATTACGTGTGATTAAGTTGCATACAGAATCTAAATGGGAATGTCACAACCCATATACCCCACCTTCTTTGGGTATGCAACAGTCAGTTGCTTGTGATGCCATTTATGCCAAATATATATATATATATATATATATATCTTCAGTAATGAGACACAAGTAACAGGTATATCACAACTTTGAAGGAAATTTAACAAACTTCATGTGGCCCATGACAAACTCAAAACATCAATGGATTTAACATAACCAAATTTATGGTCCAGTTAGAGAAGAGATTAATGGTAAGAGTAAAAGGAAGCAGCAAGAAATGGGGAAATCCTCAACTTCGTAGCACATAAGTATCAAGCTCTTTCAGATTAAATTCAAATGACAATTTACTTTCATCATTTCTGCCATAAACCCAACAGTCATAGACCTAACAAGTGATATAGGAAACCTAAAGTTAAAATCAATAACAATACACAACAGTCATACAACTATTTACTTTCATCATTTCTGCCATAAACCCAACAGTCATAGACCTAACAAGTGATATAGGAGGCCTAAAGTTAAAATCAATAATCTGATTCACTAACAATACACAATGGACAATGTTGTTTAAATTTTGATCCAAAAAATAATAATCCCGACAAAGAATTAGTCCAACTTGAGTCAATTGGATTGCATCACGTGTCTGTTCTTATAATAACTTTTCCTCATAATTTGTTTATGACATGCATTTTGATTCAGGATAAACTGCTTGGAGTATTTATGCAAGATTTGCTTAGAGCACTGATTCAATAAACTTCCTAGTTCCTAATCAGTATACATAACTAGTATTCCTGCCATCCAGTACCCGAGATATTTATACCCAGGTGACTCAAGAAAACGGTTTCAAAACGACGCTTCACACATTGTAAGAACGTAGAGAACCTATCACCAGGCTAATCCATATGGATGTAATTTGCATTTGAGCAATTTAAAACTTCAAATCAGTACACCTACGCAATACTGAATCATAAAGAAATATAATCAAAGCGAATGGGCAGAAATTGAAAATACCTAAACCCGATAGTTCAGAGACACCAAAATGGACATGGTCATGACCATGGTGGTCATTGTCGTGATCGTGAAAGAACCCAAACCCATGTTTCATATCCTCCTCCTCTGCTAATTCCTCAGGAAGATTCGACCCAGTAACCACTTTCTCCGTTTGATGATGGTGATTGTGATTTTCATGATGATGCCCATGTTCACACTGGTGACCATGATCGTGGGATTCATGCACTTGCGATGCACAGAACCCAGAATGTTGACCATCATGCCCAAAACCCAGATCCAACCACAACCCAAGAACCAAAATCAAAACAATTTGCATTCTTGAAAATGCCATGTTGTAAATGCCCCAAATTTCCCTTGGCCCACAAAGAAATTTGGATTTTGAGGAGAGACAGATGGAGCAATTTAGAAGGAATTAAGTAGTAGAAATTCTAGGGATTTTGTTAGAGTTGAAATCTAGGAACGACTTTTGCAGGTACCCTCAATTGTGATATAGCACACGGCTACTAAGAAGAGAATGATAATGGTGATTATGATTCCGAAGGTTACAACATCCATATTTAGCAACTGAAAAGATATTTTTGCATTTAATTTGCTTTTTCTTTAGCCAATTTTTTCCATTTATTCCTCACATTGAAGTTCGAGAACCAGTACTGGAGTGGAGTCAGAAACGGTCCCCCTCAGGAACCTGATTGGTAGAAGGGGAAAAACGCAGAGGAAAGAAAATAACAGAAAAGAAAAGGAAATTTTGTTAATAGATAAGAAAGAAAATAAAAAAAAATGAAAGAAAAATTTATTGATTAGTTGAAAGAAAAATGAGAAGAAAGAAAAAAAAAATAAAAATATTTATATTATAATAAAAATAAAATAAATATTAAAATAAATTATATAATTAATAATTTTTTTATTTTTTAAAATATTAATATATAATTTAATGTAAACAAGTAGTTTTTGAGGTGAGAGAAATTTTTAATCATATAAATTATTTTTTCTTATTCTTGAGAATTTAATTATTTTGACACCTATATTTTGACAGAAATATTTAGTTAGAATTTTTCATCGGTAAAACATAGGAATAAAAAAGAGTGATACAATATAAGTGCAATTTCAAAGTTCTTTCAACCTTGTTTCAATTTTTATGGATTAAATTACACTCTAGATTCTATAATTTCATTTTTTTTAATGGGTTCTACTAATTTTAAAATTTAAAATTAGATTCTTATAATTAAAAATCGTTTTTAATTGGTTCTTATAAACACTTTGTTAATTCGTAGTGATATGACAAACTATTTGTTAACTGGATTTATCAAATTCCAGATTTTACGTTATTAATAATTAATAAAATTTTGATAATAAAGAACTAATTAGAAATCTTTTTAAACTATATGATAAAATTCTAAATTTTAAAATTATAAATATTCATTTTGAAAAAAAAAATAAAACTATAGAGATGCAGAGTGCAATTTATTCAGTTTAATATTTTGTAATATTTTTGAAAGTGAGATTTTCAAAATGTGAGTTTTATAAAATTGGCAAATAGTTGCTGCTGGCGGCCAGATCTGCGGGGCAGCGGAGCTGGCTCTGTTCGGCCAGCCGTGCACCACGACGACGACGGAGGCGAGCTGCGGTTGAAGACCACCCCGGAGGAGGACGACGACGGAGGCTGAAGCTTCGGCCGGCAGACGGAACTGGATTGCAACGGCGGTGGCTTGCGGTCGTGCTGTGAGAGAGAAATGGGTAAAGTGCGAAAATGAAACTCAGAGCTTGCAAAAATGGAGGTTCTTCAGGCCGAAAAGTGTGAAAATGAAAAAAATGGGGTTACTGTGCAATTTCCCTGCGTTTTTCGTGCACATTTACGCGGAAAATAAACTGGCGGGCCCCACGTCACTTTTTTCAACTGCTTTTCCTTTCCGCGCGTTTTCTGCGCTGCAGACAATCAGCAGAAAACTCTTTTTCGCGTTTGTTTTCCGCGAAACTTTTCTTTTCCGCGCAATTTCTGCGCTACCAATGGCAGCGTTATGCAAACCCAACTTAAGCCCAAAAACAAAAGCCCCTAAAGATAAGGTTTAAATTGAAATTAGAACTTTTAAGATATTATTTTCCTCGTAAACATCTATACAAATATCAAATGATCCGGGTTGTTAATATTGAGCAACAGACAGCCCGAGTGGTCTGTGAATTTTGTCTTCAACACGTGAACTTTATCATGATGCGTTAAAAATGGTTGGGGCCGAGTTGGTATGGGACTAAATTTTGCATGCGACTCACTCAGAAATAGAAAATAATGACTCGCTTGAGTAATAATAGATTAGTACGAAATAACCAGATCCAACAAAAATAAATGACTAGCGTCGACCAGTCAAATTAATTGAATAATATATTAATTTAATAATATATAATAAATAATATTATATAAAAAAATTATATTGATCTCTTTTGAAATTTAATAAAATTATACAGATCTTCTCTTTAATTTCAAAATTTAATCAAATCTAACGTGAAATATAAAATAATGTTACACTTAAATCCAGATTTAATCTTTTCATTGAAAAAATGGTAAAAAAAAATACCAATACAAGATATTTTAAATATGTTGTTATTAAAAATATACTATGATTAAATTCAAATGATTAAAATATGATTGATTGAAAAGTTAAATTTTTATGCAAGTGTAATAATTTTTTAACTATTTGAGCTTAATCAAAGAAAATATTTAATTACAAAGTATTTTGAATATATTATATTATTTTATTTGAATGAACAATCATCTTTGTTCATCATTTCATTAATGAAAAATTCAAATTTAGATTTAAATATAGTATTTTTTATATTTCAATGGAGATTTAAAAAGTTTTGAAATTAAAAGGAATGTATATATAATTCCATTAAGTTTAGGAAAAGATCAAAGTATTTCTCTCTTGGATTAATTGATAAATATGTGTGTGTATATATGTATATATATACATATAATAATGTTAAATAATTTTAATGTTGGAATTAATGAGTTTATATATTTAATAGTGTCAATATATACTACACAAATTTAATAAAATAAATAATTACATTTCATTTTAATAAAATTTTGAAAATTTAAATTTAAAAGAAAATCTAATAAATAAAATTGTATGAGAAAATTATTATTATAAAATTATAAAAAGTAAACTAATAATTACATAAAGTAATTAATATAATTAAATAAATGATGTATTAAATAAAATAATTAATAACTAATATTATAAAATTACAAATTAACAATTGAAAAATTGGGAATTGATAAGGGTTGAAAGAGAAAATGTGGCATCTATCAACACGTACCTAAAATAAATTAGAGCAATTTATTTAATTTTCTCTAGAAAATAATAATATAGATTAAAATTATGAACTAATAAGTTTGGATATTATTTCTTGATAATAAAACTAAAAATGAGAGCCCATGAATAAGTGGACATGATCCATTAGGAAATTAGTTAGACAAATTTGTCCATAAATGAATGGACTACGAATTTATTTTTGAAAATCGATGGACAAGCCTATATTCTTAAACCAAATCCATAGGTAGAATTTGATTTTATATTAAAAAACTTACAGCCCAAAAGGAAGTTTTAAGAATGGGTCAACTAAATGCTATTTACCCACTTTCTCCAAAAAAAAAAAAGTACACAAACTAATTATTAGGAAAAAAAACTAGAACTTTGGAATATAAATAGAGTGTAACTAGAAGAAGGACAAAGGAACAAATTGTCCTTTTTTTCACTAAGAGTGGATGGCCACTTTGGGAAAGAGAGGAGGAATTTAGTTAAAGAAAAATTTAGAGAGAGGTAGTAATTTATGAGGAGATATACATTTAATAAAAGTAGATTCACTTCATTAATGAAAAAATGATACATTAAAGAGTGACTTACTTTTGAGACATAAAATCTTTCCTAGATCACTTCATTAAAATAAGAATCATTACACTTATTTATTCACTCACAAACAAATGAGAAAAACTTTACTGCCCCTCACTCAAAGTCATAGCAACACACTCCTTTTTTCTCAAAGTTTTTCTCTCATTTCACTCACTTAAAGCTTAAGAACTGAACCATTCTTCTCCCTTACTCACACCATTTTTTGTTTATCTTTTCCTTACCCAAGAACTCAAGACTGAAACCCCCTTCTTTTCTTCTCATTTCCAAGCTTTCATCTCATACCAAAGCTCTAAAATTGCTCTCATCTCCAAGCTTTTGAGGTAATATTCTTCCAAGAACCTTTCTTCTATTTTTAGCTTCTTCTCTTGCTCCTTTTTTTCTTAAAAATAAAATGAGTTTTAAAAATACAAAAATAAAAAAAATACTTTAAGTCCTTGAAAAGATAAAGAAGATGATATCTTGGATTTGATCATATTTTTTTATGATCACATTAAAATCAAAAGAACCTTTACAAGACTGTTGATAGTCGATTTTGGTAATCAGTCAACTAGGGATTCTAAGAACCAAACTGCTGCTAAGGATGTGAAAAATGCGATAGAGTAGAGAAAGGTTCAGAGGAAGGGAAGGGGGAAGAAGGAGAGCTTTTACCGTGATTCGGCTAAAGTCCAGATGACCCCTACGTCCACGTTGATTATATTAGCTTTGAGCGATTGTCTTTACTATGTCCAGCAAAAATACATATATCAATGGCTATTTCTGCAGAATTTCTGCATGTGTTTCTTTTTTCCATTCCCCTATGCTATGGCTCTCCCTTTCTATTTATAGAGGCTGGGAGGATTACAAGTCGTAATTTATCAGTGTAAAACTATGATTACATCTGTGTTAAGCATTAAATGCTAGTCGTCAAGTAATAAATACAGGATAAATCATTATCAAACTTTGGAGGCTGATTTGTGAGTTGGTAGAGTACTTAGACTATATCTGTCAAATATTAGCTACTCCCAACGATGCAGAGAGGAGTTCGCTATTGCTTAGGCCATGTGAGGGTTATGAGTTCGTACTACACAACCTACAACTCAGCTTCAACGACCTCGCTCTAATTGGAGAGGTGCCTCTTTGCCTCGGTCCTCATTCGTTGGGCCTCCGCTGATCCATTTCATCCAATCTTGAAATGCCCATAACATCAACCCCCCAACTATCAATTCGCCTTGCCAGTCAGGAGTTATTTTTGCATTTAACGGGGTGTGAAACCAAGCATTCTATCAATGAGATCAACCTGCCTCGTAGACAAATTTGAGTACCAGCATGATTTTGCCCAATAACGAGTCACATGCTTGTACAAGAGTTGTGAGTTAATAGCGTCATGAATCCAACGACACTTAGGTCACGCGTTAATTTAAATAACTTCATGAACAATTAGGTGCGCCTGAGATATGGCAGAGCGAGGAGTTCTACAAACAATCAAATGCACTTGAGTCATCAGGAGATGTGAGGGCGGTTTGGTGCACCATTAAAGCAAGCTTTCAGTAAGCGATTAGGTGCGCTATCAAAGTGAGCTGACGCGTATGCCACGAACAAAGGGCTGCATGAGAGCTATGAGCAGTGGGTCGCAAGAGAGCTATGAATCTAAACTATCAGTAAGTGATTGGAAGTACTACTGAAGCTTGATGATAGGATGATTAGGTGTGCTTGATCTAAAGATAGGATGAGCTCTGAAGGCTTAGTGCATAGCATTAGGTGTGCTCGAGCTATTGAGACGAGCTCTGGAGACTTAGTGCATAGCACCAAGTGTGCTTGAGTTAGATTGAGATGAGCTCTGGAGGCTTAGTGCATAGCACCAGGTGTACTCGAGCTATTGAGATGAGCTCTGGAGATTTAGTGCATAGCACCAAGTATGCCCGAGCTATTGAGACGAGCTCTAAAGGCTTAGTGCATAGCACTAAATGTGCCCAAGCTATTGAGACGAGCTCTGGAGGCTTAGTGCATAGCACCAGGTATGCCTGAGCTATTGAGATGAGCTCTAGAGGCTTAGTGCATAGCACCAGGTGTGCTCAAGCTATTGAGATGAGCTCTAGAGGCTTAATGCATAACACCAAGTGTGCCCGAGCTATTGAGATGAGCTCTAGAGGCTTAGTACATAGCACTAGGTATGCCCGAGCTAGATTGAGATGAGCTCTAGAAGCTTAGTGCATAGCACCAGGTCTGCCCGAGCTATTGAGATGAGCTGCATGGTGGACGGTAAAGTGTGCACGCACCGATTTGAGATCATATAGGAGTTATGAATCATAAGTTGGTCGTAAGGTAGCTGCGAGTTATAGATCGTAAAAGAGCCAGAGTTACAGTTCATTTTCTTGCCCTTTACTATCTGGCAGGGATTTTGATGCGTTTATTTTACGCATGTTTTTTCAATTCTTGTAGACAGCACAATGATTACCGCATTCAGCAGACACATCTTAGCTTAAATGCTGATAAGTGCTAGCCTGTTGGATCGTGGGTCATTCGAAGAGTTTCTAAATCTGACAGTTAGTTCGTTTGCAATAAAAACTAGTAAGGTTCTTACCCCCTTTTCTTTCATCCGTCATTTGAAATCTGTTAAGGTCATACTTTTCTCTCCATCTTTTCGTAGACCTAGAGACTGCCCACCATTCTTTTCTAGCCTCGGCTTCATCCTAATCTTCTGGACTTGCCGAGCCAGGTTCCGGTCATCAGTCATCGCTTTCATCCATTCTCTAGATTATTTTTTAATCTGACAAGGTGAGTTTCTATCCCTAGCCTAATATCTCTGTGTTTTCGATTTTGGGGTTCCCATTGGTGTGTCTATTATTGATGAAAAATCAGGATGTAGGCAGCATGTTACTTGCTTGTCAATAGACATTAGGGTGGTGGTGGTGATGTCTTTAGCTAGATTTCTGGGTTCTGATGGCTCAATGGTCGAAATCCCTTATTTATGCTTTTTGGGTCTAAATGATTCATGGTAATAGCTATTTTCTTCCTAGGTCAAAATGTTTTTAGATTAATGGCCAGTCTTTATTTTATGGCCTGATTATTTTTTCTTTTCTTTTTCCCTCGTGTAGATGTCTCAACCCCATAGATACCGCCGCCACCTAATATGCAATGATGACACTGAGTCTGAGGGGAGTAAGGAGACGCTTCACATTACTGGGAGTGTGACCTCCCAAAGTGATGAGGTTGCTAGAGAGTTTGTAGCACACTCCAGGCTAGAGGGATCCAGAACTAATTCTCCCTTCAAACGCTATCCCTCTAGTATTAAACCCAAGGAAATGGGGGAGATTGTAGAGGTGTACTTTTTCCTAAGGGCCTACCATGTGATGGTACCATCTTGTAATGACCACACTGCCCATCCTCCCGAGGGGTTTACGGCTATCAGCATTCACTATCTTAATGCGAGTTTTAGGTTTCCGATCTACCCGTATGTAATTGACTTCCTGAACGAGCTAAGACTTGCCTCGGCCCAATTAACCCCTAATACGTACTCTACTTTAACTTCTCTTGCATTGATCCACCTCCAGAACAACCTTTGCCCTCCTAGTGCGAGAGTTCTTTGTTTCCTTTATATCATCAAAATCGCTAGGTAGCAAGAAGGTTTTTACTACCTTTCTCCTCATCCCACCAAGTATAAGGGGTTGTTGCCTCGTGGAGATGCCAAAAGGAAATCTAATATGGGTCCTTATAAGACCTGTTGGTTCTATGTTTCATGCTCATCCCTACGCCCTCTTTAGAATTTTTCATTTGTTTGGAATCTGGGTAAATGAGCTGGGAGGACGCAAATCTTTATTATTCTTTATTCTAGTTTGAGTATGATCTTTTGCTATGTTCTTTGTAGATGGAGCTTGAAAGGAAAGGTCAGAGTTGAGTGCAGAGGAGATCAAGGTGTTAGACAAGTTTTCTGTGTACAATGATCTTTGAAATAACTTAAAGTTCGATGAGGAACTTTTGCGAGCTCATGGGCTTTCCCCTCCTCTTGGTGCTGACCTCATCAACAGTTCATGAGACATAAGAGTTTACGGATCAAGGGAAGTTGCCCCTACAAACTTTAGCAAGTAGGTCAAAATGGGAAGAGTTAATTTGGTCGAACCCCCTCTAAGGTCGAAGTAGGCTGTTCACCCTGCTTCTGCTTGCACTGATCTTCCTTCCTCCTCTGTAGCTGCTCTAATTCCTACTCAGGTCGGCTAACCTTCTCCCTCTACAGCTATCTTGACTCCAGCTCAAATCAGTGACCCTCTTATTCTGATGATAGCAGAAGAGACTTTACTTGTCCCAGCCCCCGTCTTGCAATTTGGGTTAGCTAAGGTTGAGAGAATAGTAATAAGGTCTCCGACCCATAGAGAGGAGACTCCAACCGAACCTCCTTCCAAAAGATTAAAGGTTGATGAGGGGAAGAAGATAGCTACTGGCCCAATGGCAGAACTCGGGAGCTCTCTAGAGCATCCGACCGGAGGATTGGTACCCAAGACCTTGGCTTTCTTCAACATTATCAATAATAATGTGAGCCAAATCCTAGGGGCTAATGTGGTATCCTTAGAGGATGACAGAGTTCAGAGCAGCGTCTTGTCAGAGATTTTGGCCAGCCATTATTTGATGGTCAGTGTCATTCCCTCTTATTTTTCTTAATTCTTTGCTTATGTTTTCATTCCTTACTATTCTTTTTCAGGGGGCATTGGAAGCTATTAAGCTGAGGAATGAGTGCCTGATCTAGGAGGAGGAGAGAGGTCAGCTTGAGACCAGCCTGACAATGGTAATCAATAAAGTGGCGGAGTTAAGAAAGAAACTAGAGAATGCCGAAGCCCAAATGCAAGGAGCCAATACCGCAATAAGGAGGGCCGAGGAGTCCTTCATTTGTGAGATAGTCGACTTTACTTTGAGGCTGGGTGGGGCTCACGATGAGTTCCAACAGAGAAGAGAAGACACAGCCACTTTGACATGGGGAGCTGAGAATTTCCAAAAGTTGCTTGAAACTACTCAAAGGAGGACAACTCATGCTGTGGAAAGAGCACAACGAGCTAAGGAGGTGGCCAAATGAGCTGAAGAGGCCGCTAAGCAAGCTAAAGAGAGGCCACGCATGCTGAAGCAGAGACTGCCAAAGTGAAAAAGGAAACTTCCATCATGGTCAATCAAGCCCTACGAAGCCGCAATTTCCCATACTATCAATAGCTTCATGTATACTTTGTGGCTGAAGCATCCAGATCTATACTTCTCCTTTTTTGGCTGGGAGATTAAGGCCATTATTCAGGGCTTCATTGAGGGCATGGAGGTGATCTCTCCTTCAGGTGCTAAAGCTACTGGTAATCCTCTTGCTGAAGGCACAGAGCAGATCAAAGTTAACTTGCCAACACGAGAGGCAACTGAACAGAGGCTTGAAGGACAAATAATGGAAAATCTACCTACAACTGCTTCAAGCTCTCCAGCTATTCAGGATCCTTCTAGCTCTTAGGCTCTATCTCATATAGCATCTTGATAGCGTTATCTTCTGTTCTCTTGACTTAATTTGCACTTTTGTAATTTGTAATTGAGACATCCTTATCTTTGTATTTAATCTATTAAGCCTTTTTATCATTCAGTTAGTTGATTCTGCTAATGCATCACATAAATTTGAATAAGTCATATCAATCTGCAAGATGCCAGGCCCAGGCATCTTCACCTTATGAAATAGCCGACCAAGCTGTCTTCACAGAGCATAGCCTTTTCTTTATTGAGCTTAAGTAAAATCAAATATCATCAGAAAAATATTGGAGAGTATACTAAATAGAAGAAAGATTTCTTTGATCTTTATTTAATTTGGAACTTCTGAAAAATATTACAAATTAACGAATCCAACTTCACTTTCATTGATAATATGGCCGGAGATGTTCAGCATTATAAGCTCAAGGGAATTCAACTCCTTCAATGTTTGCGAGATGATATCTCCCAGTCTTCAGTTTTTCTTTCACAACATACGAGCCTTCCCAATTGGGTCCTAACATCCCTTCACTGGGATTACAACTGCCTGGCAGAATAAGTCGCAGGACGAGGTCGCCTACTTTGAAGCTTCTAGCTCAAACTTTTCGATTAAAATGCCTTGTGATGCATTGTTGATAGGTTATGGCCTTGAGACATGCTTCATCCCTTTTCTCTTCAATGAGATCAAGACTCATAGTGAGCAGCTAGTTATTTTACTTCGAGTTGAAGGTAGCTCTTCTGTGTGAAGTTACTTCAAACTCCGTCAGTATCATTGCTTCAGCTCCATAGACCATCGAGAAAGGGGCTTCTCCCGTGGTGCTGCAAGTTGTAGTGTGATAAGCCCATAAAACCTTTATCAATTCATCTACCCACACCCCTTTTCTAGCTTCCAATTTCTTCTTTAGGACTTCTTTAATGATCTTATTTACAGCCTCAACCTATCCGTTGGTTTGAGGGTGGTCTATCGATGAGAAACTTTTCAAAATCTCGAAGTCATTGCAAAACTTGATGAACTGATCGCTGGTGAACTGGGTCCTGTTATCGGACAATATTTGTTGAGGGATGATCAGCAAATAATATTATTCCAAACAAACTTCTCAATTTGGGAGGAAGAAATTTGGGCCAGCTCTTTTGTTTCTACCCATTTAGTGAAATAGTCTACAACTACTATGGCATATTTATAGGTTTTGCGACCTGTGGGAAGAGGTCCTATGAGGTCGATCCCCTATATCGTGAAGGGCCACAGACTGATCATTTGTCGAAGGCAGGTTAGAGGAGCTCGAGGAACTTTGGCAAATCTTTGACGTTTGTCACATCTCTTGACGAGGTTGATCATGTCCCGTTTTATGGTCGGCTAGAAGAAACCTTACCACAGGACTTTTTGAGCCAGTGATAGCCCCTTAGCGTGGTTCCCATAGTGCCCTAGCATGAATTTCTTTTAGGCTGAGATCGTAGTCAGGACCGTTGATGCACTTGAGAAGCAGAGCTGAGAAACCCCTTCTATAAAGCACATCATCGATAATGCAATACCTAGTAGCTTGGAATTGCATGTGGCGTGCTTCTAATTTATCTTCCAGGAGTTCCCCATCCCGTAGGTACTTTAAGATAGGATCCATGAGTCATATGCCATGGTGGTTGTCATCATGACATCTTTCTGTTCAATGCTAGGGGATGGAAGAACCTCTACAGGTATTGCACCTAAAAATTTTGTGTCCCTTGCTGCAGCCGAACGAGCTAAAGTGTCTGCATATGCGTTTAGAGCTCGGGGGACTTAGTTGATTTCATACCTCTGAAATACGTGGAGCAAATCCTAAGCCTTTTGTAGATAGACAGCCATTTTCGGTCCCTTTACCTGATATTCTCCCTTTATGTGATAGACGACTAATTGGGAGTCATTGAAGACCTTTAAATTTTTAGCTCACACTTCCTTTATGAGACAGAGTCCTGCGAGCAGTTCCTCATATTCTATTTCATTATTGATTGCTCAAAATTCGAGCCTCAGGGTACAGAGAATTTTATGTCTTTCTAGGCTAATTGATAGGATTCCTGCCCCTGCCTTCTACTCACATAAGGACCCATCTATATAGAGTTCCCACCATGGTTTTTCTGAGGTTTCTATTTCTTCCCTTATAGGTCTGGTAAATTTTGCTACGAAGTTAGCCAAGGCTTGTCCCTTAATTATTGACCTCAATTTGTAGTGGATGTCAAGTTAGGCAAGTTTGATTGTCCACTTAAGCAAATGACCTAAAGCGTCTGCCTTTTGGAGGGTCTGTCTCAACAGGTACCAGGTTGGCACTTCAATGGTATGGGCTTAGAAGTAAGGTCACAGTTTCCTGGACGTGACAACGAGACTGTAGACAAGCTTTTCCATGGGAGTGTAGTTCTCTTCAATGTTTAGCAACTTTTTGCTCACATAGTAGACTGTGAGTTGTACTTCACTCTCTTGCAGATAAGGGCCATACTAATGGCATGCTGAGATACTCCTAAATAAAGAATTAGCTTCTCACCTTCTTGTGGTTTAGATAATAGCGGAGCTCGGCCCATGTATTCCTTCAAATGTATAAGGTAGCTTCGCATTCCTCGGTCCATTTAAAATGCTTTGCTTTTCTCAGGACATCAAAGAATGGTAGACATCTATTTGTTGCTTTCGAGATAAATCTGCTAAGGGCTACGACCCAGCTAGTTAAGCTCTGTACATCTTTAATCCTGCTTGGTGATCTCATATCAACGAGTGCTTTAATTTTCTTAGGGTTCACTTCTATTCCTCTATCATTGACCATGAACTCGAGAAATTTCCTCGAAGCCACTCCAAATGCATATTTGAGTGGGTTTACTTTCATCCGGTATGCTCTTAGGATCCAGAACATTTCATCCAGATCCTTTAAGTGATTCAGAACCTATCTGGACTTCACAAGCATGTTGTCGACAAAGACCTCTATGGTCTTCCCAATTTGATCTTTAAACATCATGTTCACCAACCATTGATAGGTCGCTCCTGCATTTTTGAGTCCAAAAGGCATCACCTTATAATAGTACAACCCTCAGTCCGTGATAAATGAGGTATGCTCCTCATCTTATGGCTTCATGGGCATTTGATTGTACCCAGAGTATGTGTCCATGAAACTGAGGAGTTGATGCTCGGCCGTTGTGTTAACAAGTTAGTCAATCCTTGGTAAAGAGAAGCTATCTTTCGGATAGGCTCTATTGAGGTCTGTGAAGTCAATGCACATCCTTCATTTTCCATTCTTCTTTTTGACCAAGACAGGGTTAGCTACCTAGACTAGGTAGTGAGCCTCTCGGATGAATTTGTTCACCAATAGCCTGTCTACCTCTTCCTTTAGGGCATGAGAACGCTTTGCTATTAAAGGTCTTCTCTTCTGTCTAACTGACCGGTGGTGAGGATCGATATTCAACTTATGCAACATAACCTTGGGGTCAATCCCCACCATATCCTCGTGACTTCAAGGAAAGACATCCAAATTTGCTTCGAGTAAATCAACCAGTTGGGCCTTTACGTCAGGTGGCAAGTTCTGTTTGAGCTTGAGGCACTTCTTATGATCTGCCTCGCTAACCTTGATCTTTTCAAGCTCTTCGATTGACTCGGTCTCCCTATCTACTTCTAGGTCACGTGGGTCAAGATCATGATTGACTTCAATCAAGCTCAAAGCTTAGGGTTCTTTATTAGAAACTATGTCAACCCTTTTGCCCTTCTCCCCAAGCTTGACAGTGTCCTCATAACATCATTGGACTGTGTATTACTCGTCTCATACGCATCTGACTCAATTTGAGGTCAGGAATTAGATTGTTAATGTTTTGGTAGACATAACTAGGTGTAAGTTGTTCATGCTGGTCACCCTAAGACTATGTTGTAGGCCGAGGGATAGTCCACAACCAAGAAGTCGACTAGAACGATGGATTGGTGATCCTTATCTCCCAAGGTGATGGGAAGTCTAACCCGCCCTATGGGGAATATTTTGTCACCAATACAGCCAAAAAAAGGTTCAGATGAGGGTTCGAGATCAGTCCGGGTCAACTCCATCTGCTCGAAGCACTTTTTATGCATGACATTGATCGAGCTACTGGTATCTAACATGATCCTTCACACCTCAATGTTGCTAACCTTGGCTTTGATGATAGTAGCATCGTTATGAGGCGACTGGATTCCCTGTGCATCGCCATCCATAAAGGTAATGCACTTGGAAGCCATCCTGTCTTTCTTAGCACGTTTGTTTGACTCATAACCTGTAGATAAAACATGGCTCGCATTCTATATATATTGCTCCCATGAGCTTCGTGAGGCCTTCGTAATTGACAGTCTTCCATGGATTGTATAAATGGTTCTGACCACCGCTATTTGCTCTTGTTCAGCGCTCTAAGAAGGCTGTGTGATCTATTATGGAGGTCATTGTCCTATGGGTCACACCATATAGTCTTTCAAATGACCTCTCCTGATGAGATCCTCAATTGTGTCTTTAATCGACTTGCATTCAGAGGTGGTGTGCCTAATGTCATTATGGTAGGCACAAAACCTGTTTGGATCCCTATGCTTCGAAGGGGTCAGTAGGGGCCTATGACAGGCTAGAAACCCAAGGTTATGGTAGAAATAGAATAGGTCAGATTATGGTAGAGCAACCTGAATCCCAAGGTCGCTATGACAATTATAGCATCCTGTCTGACACTCTGGAGAGAATATACATAACAGAAAAGCACGGGGAGAATTTTGGGCGACCTAGGCCCATATTTTTACTGCACAATATAATCCCCGTGCTTTCTTTGCAGGCTAGAAACCCACATTACTAATCTGACCTATTCTATTTTTACAGTGGTTGTTCCTTTTCTTATCCTATCCAAAAACTGAGCTATTAGCTTCACTTTTTCATCCAAACTTTTTCGGACCAAAAGTTTTCTCCCATCAAATTTCTTTAGCAATCGGCTCGTAGAACTCCCTCAAGCTTTTCACCAGGGACTTGTATATACTTTCGTATAGTTTTTCATCTCTACAAAGCCCCACTGAGATCACTGTCAGGATACTATATCGGAAGGACTCTCCACGTTGTTAACTTCACATCGAAATCTTGTAATGTAGTCCTTTAATGACTCATCCTTCCTTTGGAAAATGGTCGCCAGGTGGTAAGACGGTTCAAGCTACTTCTTAAGGGCTCCATATTGGTCAATGAATTTATTCTAGCATTCCTCCTAGTTATTGATGCTGGGGCTGGAAGACCTTTAAACCACGCATGCAGCATATCCCCGAGGGTAGCTGGAAAGACTCGACATTTGACTAGGGGATTATTGGTCTAGAGGTCTATTTGGATGTTGAAAGCATCCAGATGATCGTACGGGTCATTTTTTCCATCATATGGAGGGATGGCCGATAGGGGAGAGGTTCCTTTTCAATTTCCTTGGAAAGTGGAGTCCTCCCTTTATAATGACCTGACCGATCCTGGGTCAAGGGGCATTTTTCCAGCCTTTGCACCCTCTGCATTAGTTCCTCTATCATCTAATCCTGAGCCTTAGATCATTGGTTCTTGTCACTATCCTGGCCCACTTTCGAGTCTTTGATGTGGTGCGAGCTCTCAGCTCAATGATTTCCACCATTCTTGCAAGCTCGTCGTCCTCCTGTTATAGGTTATAAGGTGAAAGAATGACTTGAATCGATCCTTTGGGCTCCTTCCCTAGCCGATTTCTGCCTTTGTGCCAGCATCTCTTCTTATGGTTGTTGAACCGTTTTCGCGACTGGAGTGGATCCACCTTGTTTTTGTGCCTTTTGGGTGTGCACCTGGGCCAATGCCATGACTGCATCAGTAAGCCTCTTTATCGTGCTCTCGAGCACTTCTTAACGCTGACGCAGAGCCTGTACACCATCAGCCTTCGGAAGGACAGAGGAAGTACTTGCCAGGACTGGGTTTTCATCCTCGGGCATGTTTCGTCACTGCTTTTCACGGTCGTTTGGTTAGTTAGCGGTAATGCCTGAACTCCTAGTTACTCATCCTCTTACCATTATGATCAATCAATGAATAAATTAGAAAGTAGTCCGGTCCCACTGGGCGTGCCAAAATGTTGACAATCAATTTTGGTAATCCATCAACTAAGGTTCTGAAAACCAAACTACTGTGAAAAATACGATAGAGTAGAGAAAGGTTTAGAGGAAAGGAAGGGGGAACAAGGAGAGTTGTTATCGTGGTTTGGCTAAAGTCCAGATGACCCCTACGTCCACAGTGATTATATTAGCTTTGAGTGGTTACCTTTACTATGTCCAGCAAAAATACATATATCAATGGCTATTTCTACAGAGTTTCTGCATGTGTTTCTTTTTACTTTCCCCCTATGCTATGGCTCTTTCTCTTTATTTATAGAGGTTGGGAGGGTTATAAGCTATAATTTATCATTGTAAAACTATGATTATATCTGTGTTGAGCATTAAATGCTAGTCATCAAGTAATAAATATGGGGCAAATCATTGTTAGACTTTGGAGGCTAATTTGCAAGTTGGTAGAGTACTCAAATTGTATCTGTCAGATATTAGCTGTTCCCAATGATGCAAAGAGGAGTTCACTATTGCTTAGGCCAGTTGAGGGTTGTGAGTTCTTGCTGCGTGACCTGCAACCCGGCTTCAGTGACCTCACTCTGAGTGGAGCGATGCCCTTTGCCTCGATCCTGATTCTTTAGGCCTCTGCTGATCCATTTCATCTAATCCTGAAATGCCCATAACATCAGGCAAATGATGATGGTCGAAATGAGCCTTGCTCATGAGTGAGGTATTGTCCACTTTGGCTGATCTTGTGGCTGCACGATTTTATCCTTCAGGGAGATCTCGTTCCCTAAAAGGCACCTCATCATTTAAGAAGGGCGTACCCTACCTTATAAGGCATAAGGTTACCTGACTTCTCATCGATGTGGGACTTCTACCCCCTTTCCTCTTTTTACTATCAACATAAGCCCCCCAAGTCAGGTGGGCTTATACATAGCAAGGTCTTTGGAGTCCCACCGGGCATGCCAAATGATGATAGTCGGAATGAGCCTTGCCCACAAATGAGGTATTGTCCACTTTGGCTGATCTCATGGCCACACGATTTTATCCTTTAGGGAGATCTTGTTCCCCAAAAGCTACCTCATCATTTAAGAGGGACGTATCCCATTTTGTCCTTTGGGGAGATCTTGTTCCCCAAAAGGTGCCTCGTCATTTAAGAGGGGCATACCCCTGCCTTATAAGATGCAAGGTCACCCAACTTCTCATTGATATGAGACTTTTACCTCCTTTCCTCTTTTTACTATCAACAAAGACTAAGATGAGTTTCAAAACCCATCTTGATCTTACAAGAGGATAAGTTTTGGGTTCCATTAGGAAAAGGAGAGTAAGAGTTTCAAAATTTTCTTTTAACACAAACATAGAATGTTTAAGGAAAGATAAGTTAGTTTCTTGATAGTTTTAGGTGAAAAACTTTATTCATCTTCAAGTAAGACTGAGTGTGCTTTCTACCATCTCTTTAATGTGTTTTAGTTGGAAATGCTTACTTAAAGTCTTGTCTTTACTAGTTTATGGTTCTTTATGGTTTATGCTTGAA
Organism: Saraca asoca; assembly: GCA_026873985.1. Taxonomy (NCBI): domain Eukaryota; kingdom Viridiplantae; phylum Streptophyta; class Magnoliopsida; order Fabales; family Fabaceae; genus Saraca; species Saraca asoca. The sequence continues at coordinate 8,430 of JANHAO010001799.1, read as the reverse complement.
AATTAATGGCTTTGTTATGTGACAAGAAGAAGAAGAAGAAGAAGAAGAAGAAGAAATGGCACTCTTAGTAGAGCGAAGCTGACAGCCAAAAGGCTATAAGATCTATCAAGATAGATTTTGTTTGTTCTTTTATATGTAGTATTTACTATATAAGTTCATGATGCTTCTATATGGATTTTAGAAGGAAGAATCTAAAATCCATTAGAGGTAATAGGGCAGTTATCTTGAGGTGTGAGTTGAGTTCTATTTAGTAAAACATAAAAGTTGTGTAAGTGTGAAATAAGAAGGAAAATACCCCAAATGGTGGTTAGTAGGCCATCAGTACTTATGAAGACAAGGGAAGATTCCCTTTGTTTTTCTTAAAAAGGGGGCTATGGTCATGAGATGGCCTACTCCCTTAGATGTCTCAAAAAAATCACTAAAATAGGCTAAGAAGCTCACAATTTCCTTACCTTCCAAAAGGATAAGGATTTCTAAAAATGTGAGTAATGATGATCTAGTAATTTAATGTTTGAAATAAGAAAGATGTTCTAAGATAAAAAATTAGGAAATGGGCCTAAGAGAGAAAACTTATAAATAAGTAAGCTGGGCTTAGCAAGAATAGTATTTCTTTACTTATTGTTGAATGGACCTTATGAATCTCAGTCCAAAATGGCCATATGACACCTTGTGACTTGTTAAGCCCAAATGGGCCCAATGAAGATGTGATGAGGGAGATTGAAGTTTAGTGCCATTTTAGGATAGAGGGATAAGGATGAATGGAAGGAAAAGGTTAGAGGAGAGAGGGATAGGGTTGAAAGGAGACAAAAGGTGGAACAATTATACCATTCTATCATTCTTGGTTATTCGATAACTTGTTCACTAAATGATACATTTCTTAAAAATATGCTTAATAACATTTATATGGTTTCAATAAATTAATGAATCATGAATAATGAAAGGTAATAAGCTTGTGAATGCATTGCTTCTAAGTTAGATATTTCTAGTTGAACCCATCAAAGTGGGTATTAAATAGTCTCTCACTAAGTGTTTTATACTCATTCCAGTTATTTATTTCTTTTTTTCAAATACAATAAAGGACTTTCCTACTTCCTATCATGGTGGATCCACCAATATTTTTCAATAACTATTAGTGGTGGAACTTTGACACTGCCTGAACATAGAAGCACGATAAAAGAGAGAAAAAAATATTTTTTCTCTTATTTTTCTTGATCAGAAGAGAGATTTCAAATACATTATGTAAGGTTAGGTTATATAGGTTATACATTCTAAAAAATATCTTCATAATCCTAGGAACTATGCAATAGTCGTTCCTTAAAAATAGGAATGTACCAAATATAATACATAAATTATCTAAATAAATCTTTCTATTTTCTTCACCCTCCTCAAGTTGGTACATAGATATTGGTCATGCCTAACTTGTCAATGAAAGATTCAAACTTTAGTCTGAAATGACCTTTAGTTAGCACATCAGTTGATTCTTATTTTGAAGTAACCAATGGCATGCAAATAATTCCATTTTCTAGTTTTTCCTTAATGAAGTGTCTATCAATTTCAATATGTTTAGTACGATCATACTGGACAGGATTGTTTGCAATGCTTATGGCAAATTTATTATCACAAAATAGCCTCATTGGCACCTTGACATCTAGCTTTCATTCTTCAAGTACTCTCTTTATCCACAACACCTCACATACTCCATTTGTTATGGCTCTAAACTCAACTTTTGGACTACTTACAACCATATTTTGCTTTTTATACTGCCAAGTAACAAGATTTCCCTATAGGTAAGTATAGTAACCAGATGTTGATCTCCTATCAAAGACTGAACTTGCCTAGTTTGTATCTATGAATACTTCTACACCTCTCTGATCACGTTTTTTGAATAGCAAGCCTCTACTAGGAAAGCTCTTCAAGTATCTTAGGATCATATATACTGCCACCAGATGTTCTTCATATTGTGAATGCATGAATCGACTTACAACATTAATAGCAAATATGATATCTAGCCTTGTATGGGACAGGTAAATAAGCTTCCTTACAAGATGTTGATATCAACTCTTATCAATTAGAATACCACCTGAGACCTCTCTTAACTTCTAATTAGGATCCCTAGGTGTATCACTTGGTCTATAGTCACTCATCCTTGTCTCTTCTAAAAGGTCTAGGACATACTTCCTTCATGACACAAATCCTTTTCTTCAATTTGGTCACCTTTATACCCATGAAATAGCTCAAAGGACCCCAATGCTTAATTTCAAACTTTGATGCAAGACATCTCTTTAACCTACTTATCTTATCACCATTACTTCTTATGAGTATTATATTATCTACATACACAATCAAAATTGCTACTTGTTGATGTCGGATTTTGGTAATGGTCCAAACTCCGGCCAACAAGGGGATTCTTCGAGATCTCTGACCTTTTTTCGGCTTAACTATAGTAGAACAACAAAATAAATAGAGAAGAAGAGAAGAGCAGAGAAGGAGACACAAGGTTTAACATGGTTCGGCCAAATCCGAATGTTACCAGACCTTACGGCCATGGTAGCATTTTACTAAGATAGTATTTTTACAATGTTACAATGTTTATTCTCTGTTTTGGTAGAGTTTTGGCATGGAAGAGATGGCCTCCTGTAGAGGGGCTCCTCCCTCATATTTATAGAGGGAAGGAGGTTACAACGGTAATTACATATGCAGTAAACAAGTTACATCAATATTAAATATACAAGATGATGTGCACAGGCTATATCTCCTCTTTCGACTACTACAGGATATTTCTGCAAATGGGCCCCTTTATCCGTTGGGACAAGATATGACTTAGTCCTCTATCTAGCGAGCCTCCAGGTCATAGGTTATGTTTTGTTAACCAGGTCACTTGCCTAACCCTAGGAATAGGGAGATCGAGCTCGCTTCTTCGTGTACGAGCTCGGCCTATTGAGGTCATTTCACTATGTGATTTGATGGTAGAATGATTCTGGGCATGCTTCGAGCTGGTCTTCTTATCACTCTCGGGCTTCTCACAAGCTTTTTCAAACTGCACCAATTTCCACATATAACATAAGCCCTACTGGGAATTGAAATCTTTCGGTTCCCATTCAGTTAGAGTCTTTTCTCGAGATTGCCGTTTCATCTATTCCAAGTCGTGCTTCTGGTAGCACATGTCCTATGGCTATCACTGAGTCAACTTAGCCTTTTCCAAGGCTTATTAATGACGATAGTTGGGGGAATGGTTCCAGATCTTTTGGTAAAGATGGCTCCGGCACTATACAAGGGAGAGACAATCCCTTTTAGTTTTGCACTTGAGCAAACTATGGAATCTTCCGATAAACCTCCACCATTTTCGGCATTCTGGCCTTCCTTAAGGGCGTGTATGGTTTGCTACATAGATAACTTGGAGGACTTATCTTCCTCGGTAACATGGAAGGATCTCATATGGATCTCAGACTGCATCCTCTCGGCCCCGCTGTGAGGCATTTGTTCGGCCAGCTAAGCTCCCAGGGCTTCATGATTAGCTTTTTTTAGGAGAAGCAGGCGGTCGAAGATGAAGGGATGCAATATTGCCATTGATTGTGCATTGGAAGAAGAAAGTTATAGCGTGCGGTCCCTAATAAGCTGAGGTGCGGCCCTTTGTGGCCGATCCTTCTTCTTAGTCATAGGTTTTTCTCTTTGTATTTTGCTTAGTCTATATCCAGAGCTTTCTAATGTAAATCCGCCTCGTTGAGGTCTTTTAATGAATAAAATTTCTTTTCTACAATTTCTGTTTGTTTTTGCTTTCTTTTGCAAATGCTTCAGTTTGAACCATCTGTGTGACCTGTGCGTAGTCAGAAGATAGCATGAGTTGTGAACTGGAGCGATATCGTGCTCGAGCTGATCCTGTGGCCAAATAAATGAACACATTAGTATGAAAATCATTAAGTAATAAAATAGGTTTGCATGGGAGCCGCAAAGTTAATGAGTGAGCAATCTCTTGCTCGGGTCGATCTCGTGGCCAAACAAATAAGTGCACATGAGAGCTACGACTTAATTGAGTTCACTTGAGAGCTACGAATTGGACAAGTGAGCGATCTCATGCTCGGGTCAATCTCATGGCCAAATAAATAAGTGCGTATGAGAGTTGCAACTTAATTGAGTTCATATGAGAGTTACGAATTTGACAAGTGAGCGATCTCGTGCTCGAGGCGATCTCGTGGCCAAATAAATAAGTGTGCATGAGAGCTGCAAATTTGACAAGTGAGTGATATCATGCTCGGGCTGATCTCATGGCCAAATAAAAGGGGTGATCGATCTTGTGGTCGGGGCGATCTTGTGCCCAAATAAAAGAGTGGTTGATCTTGTGGCCGGGGCGATCTTGTGCCTAAATAAAAAGGTGACCAATCTCATGGTCGGGGTGATCTTGTGCCCAAATAAAAGGGTGGCCGATCTTGTGGCCGGGGCGATCTTGTGCCCAAATAAAAGGGTTACAGTCAGGCGAATCACCTATTAAAAGAAAACTTAATATTAGTAGTTGTATTCAAAATGTTTATACAATTTACAAATAAGTTCAAGAGTTTAAAAGATCATCCTGATAGTAGGAGATTGCTCTTCCTTGACGTCCCGTTGGGATGATCCATGCTATTGCCTAAAGGGCTACACAACATAGTCATGCAAATGACCTCTCTTGATGAGATCCTCAATAGTGTCTCTCAACGCCCAACACTCCGAAGTGACATGCCCAAACTCATTGTGACATGCACAGAATTTTTCTCGATTGAGTCTGGACTTGCTGGGAGTCTTTAAGGGTGGAGGCTTTCTGAAGTCCTCCTTGTTCCTTTCCATTGCAAAGATCTTGTCCTAAGCGTCTGCCAAAATGCTATAGGTGCTGTTGCGAGCTTGGAATAGGGGTTGCTCATCCTTGCTCTTTTTGGCGAGCTGGCACTCAGGGTTGTCATTTTCGTTCCCACAGTTATTTCTTTTCTTGCTTGGGGCTGAACTACTCATTTTGATTTTCTACGAGCCAAAAGTCTCATCCCATCTGACTTGTTTCGTGGCCTGCTCATAAAACTCACCCAGGTTGCCAACTAGGGATTTGTACAAACTCTTGAATAGCTTTCATCCCTACAAAGTCTTGTTGAGATGGTGGCCAGAATAGCCTCATCCGAGGGCTTCTCAACATTGTTGACTTCACATTTGAAGTGAGCAATGTAATCTTTTAGCGCTTCCTACTTGCCCTGGAAGATCATAGCAAGGTGGCATGGAGGCGTGAGTTACTTCTTTAGCTCCAATACTGATCAACAAACTTTTCCTGACACTCCTCCTAACTACTTATGCTGTGAGTTGGTAAGCTCCTGAAGCACCTGAAGCACATTCGAGGGGCTTCACCCAAAGTAATGGGGAAGATGTGACACCTGATCAAGGGGTTATAGGCTTGTAGATCTATCTAGATGTTGAACAAGTCTAGATGGTTATACAGGTTGCTATCTTCATCATATAGTGGGATGGCTGGAACTTTAAGCTTGCATGGGAGGGGCTCCTCCATGCTCTCCCTGGAGAAGGGAGTGTGCTCTCCAAAGTAGTTTTGGTTTTTTTCAGCCTATTGGAACCTCTCCAAATGCTTGACTCTTTGAAGGAGGTCTTCCACCAAAACATCCAAGCCCCCTAATCCTTGGCTGGAGACTTGGTGGCTCAGTTCGTCGATTCGGCCATGTAAATGGTGAACTAGAGTCTGCCTTTGATTAATGGCATCAGAATGCTTGACTCAGGGTATGGTGGTCTCAGCCTGTACTCACACATCTTGGGCTCGTATCTGCACTAATATCGTGACCATTTTGGCTAACTCTCCTATCATGTGCTCAAGTTTCTCCTGGCGATGGAGCTAGACTTGTACTCCGTCAGTGTCGTTGGTAGTGGGGATTGGTGGCGTTGAGCCGGCCAGAGGGACGTTGGTGGTTGTGTTAATAATGGGCGTAATGGACGAGTCTGTCATCGAGATATGACCATATGGAGTATGGTGTTGTGCTTTTGAGGCTCTGGTAGCTCTTCCCTTAACCATTACAGCAGGAAATGAACCAGAGTAGGTGAGATCCCCATTGATAGTGACAAAATGTTGACGTTGGATTTTGGTAATAGTCAAAACTCTGGCCAACGAGGGGATTTTTCAGGATCTCTGACCTTTTTTTGGCTTAACTATAGTAGAACAACAAAATAAATAGAGAAGAAGAGAAGAGTAGAGAAGGAGACACAAGATTTAACGTGATTTAGCCAAATCTGGATGTTACTAGACCCTACGTCCATGGTAGCATTTTACGGAGATAGTGTTTTTACAATATTACAATGTTTGTTCTCTATTTTGACAGAGTTTTGGCCTGGAAGAGATGGCCTCCTGTAGAAGGGCTCCTCCTTCATATTTATAGAGGGAAGGAGGTTACAATGATAATTACATATGCAGTAAACAAGTTACATCAATATTAAATGTACAAGACAATGTGCACATGCTATATCTCATCTTTCGGCTACTACAGGATATTTCTGCAAATGGGCCCCCTTATCCGTTGGGGGCAAGATATGACTTAGTCCTCTGTCCGGCGAGCCTTCAGGTCACAGGTTATGTTTTGTTAACCAAGTTGCTTGCCCGACCCTAGGAATAAGGAGATCGAGCTCGCTTCTTCATGTACGAGCTTGGCCAATTGAGGTCATTTCACTATGCCATCTGATGGCGGAATGATTCTGGGCGTGCTTTGAGCTGGTCTTCTCGCTGCTCCCAGGCTTCTCACGAGCTCTTTCATACCACTCCAATTTCCACATATAACACTACTGTTCCACACCTTGTATGTTTTACAAACATTGTATGGTCAAATTGCCCTTCATTATATCCTTCTCTCCTCATAAACTAAATAAATCTTTTAAACCAAGCATGTGGAGACTGTTTTAGTCCATAAAAGGACTTTTTCAACTTATAAACCTTTCCTCCAAATTTTTCTTCAAAATCAGGAGGTGCATCCATATAGACTTCTTCTTCTAGCTCTCCATTGAGAAAAGCATTTTTAACATCCAATTGATAGAAATGCCACTCTAGATTTATAGCTAGCGAGAGTAGTACCTAAATAGTATTTAGTTTTGCCACTAGGGCAAATCGCTCTTGATAATCAACTCCATAGGCCTGTGTGAACCTTTTTGCCACTAGTCTTACTTTATACTATTCAAAGGACTCATTTGAGCTGAACTTTATTGTAAACACCTACTTGCAACCAACCACTAATTTGCCTTCAGGTAGATGTACTACCTCCATGTCCCATTTTTCTCCAATGCCTCCATCTTCTCATGAATAGCCTTCTTTCATTCAATAACCTTTAGTGCTTCCTATATAGACTTAGGTATTTCCACACTTGACAAATGTGAGATAAAAGTAGAATTAGATGATGACAGGTTTTTGCATGACACAAAATTTGGAAGGGGATGTTAAGTACAAGATCTAATTCCTTTCCCAAGAGCAATTGGAAGGTTTAAAGATTGGTCTAAAGATTCATAAGTTTTACCTAAAGTTTTAGAATCTATCTTTTTCATATCTAATTCTAGATCAGATTCTTAACTTTATGGGGCTACAAATACATCTCTATTATTTTGAATCCATCTACCCTTGGTGTAGATCTTCCCAAACAGTCTCTCATCATTGAAGCATGCTTCATCTATTGTCCTAGTTCCCATATCTTGCTCAGGCATTAAGGTAGACTCCAATTTTTTTCACATTTAAAGTATTGAGATCAACAATAAACTTAATGTTTGTTTTAGCCACACTATTTGTTTCCATATCAATATCAAAAAATAAATCTTCATAATCATTCCCTTCAAAGAGGAGTGTTAAAGAAACTTTGAGATTCAAAGAATGTAACATCCATTGTCACAAATTTTTTTTTTTTTGGATCAAATCATCTATACCCTTTTTGTGTTGAGGAATATTCAAGAAATACATATTTCAATGTATGTGGATCTAATTTATCTCTATTATGATTGTGAATATGAACAAAAGCAACACACCCAAACACTTTTAGAGGTTAATTTGAAGTAAGATATGACATTAGAAAAGTGTTTTCAAAAACAATTAGTGGCATTTTCAAATTTAAAACTCTTGTTGGCATTCAAGTAATAAGATAGGTAGTAGTAAGGATTGCCTCCCCCCACAAGTATTTAGATACCTTGGTTGTGAACATTAAGGACCTAGCTACTACTAGAAGGTGTTTATTTTTCCTCTTTGCTATCCCATTTTGTTGAGGGCTGTCAATACAAGAGCTATGATGAACAATCCCTTTTTCCAAAAAATATGAGCCTAATATTTTATTAAAGTATTCCTTTCCATTGTCACTTTGAACCACTTGAATTTTTGTTTGAAATTGTGTTTCAACCATGTTATAAAAATTTTTGAAACAATGTTCAGCCTCAAATTTGTCTTTAAGT
>JANHAO010001798.1:0-31368 GCA_026873985.1 Saraca asoca | reverse complement strand
GGCATTAAGATCCATAGAGATAGGTTTCATGGTGTTTTAGGTCTATCACAAGAAACCTATATTAACAAGGTTTTGGAGAGATTTAAAATGAAAGATTGTTCACCAAGTGTTACTCCCGTTGTGAAGGGTGATAGGTTAAATTTGAACCAATGCCTGAAGAATAATCTTGAGAGGGAATCCATGTCGGAAGCCTTATGTATGCTCAGGTCTGCACCAGACCTGACATAACATTTGCTATAGGAATGTTAGGGCGATATCAAAGTAACCCAGGTATGGACCACTGGAGAGCTGTAAAGAAAGTTATGAGGTATCTTCAAGGAACCAAAAATTACATACTTATGTATAGACAGACGGACAATCTAGAAGTGATCGATTATTCAGATTTAGACTTTGCTAGCTGTGTTGATTCTTGTAAATCAACATCTAGGTACATTTTCATAATAACCGGCGGAGCTATTTCTTGGAGAAGTGTCAAACAGTGCTTGATTGCCACTTCTACTATGGAAGTCGAGTTCATCTCCTGTTTTGAGGCTACTTCACATGGTGTACAGCTTAAGAGTTTCATTTCTGGGCTTAGAGTTATGGATTCTATTTCTAGGCCTTTAAGAATTTTCTGCGACAACTTAACTGTTATTTTTATGGCTAAGAACAACAAAAGTGGAAGTCAAAGCAAACACATCGATATTAAGTACTTAGCCATTAGAGAATGTGTTAATGAAAATAAAGTGGTCATTAAACACATTAACACTGAGTTGTTGATTGCTGATTCCTTGACTAAGGGCATGCCACCACAGAAATTCAAGGATCATGTAGAAAGGATGGAAGTTGGTTCCACTTTGTAATTGTATATACATTCAATTTATCAATGAAACTCTTATACATTCTGATATTTTCTCATATTCATGTGCATTTTAATTTATTTGAGAAAATATATATTATTTTGGACTAAGAATAAATGTAGAGTTTTATTCATTAAGTTTTGTTATCACATTAAGTATTTAAGAAACTAAGTACATCGTGATACATAGTTGATATTACTCGTTATTAGAGGACTTATCACTATGATTCATGTATTTATTTTCTCATAAAATTGTCTGATGAACGTATGCACCTAGTGGGAGAATGTAACGTTTTGCAATCTGAAATGGTGCAACTATTTACCATTTACATTTTTGAAAATATGGAACCGTTAGTGCAACGGCTAGTGGTAACCGCTTGGCCATTTTCTTGATGGAAGAAAATGCCATATATATATGTAAGAATTCTGGGGTCCTCTCACTACTTTTTGACATGTTTCATACACCATCTAAAGTCAGAAAGAGAAGTGTGAGAAATCTTCTGGAATATCAAAGTAAAATCCAACCCGAACAGGAAAGCAATGGCTGGAGGTATGCTTCTGTTTTCAGTTTAATCCTTATGTTTTATATGCGTTCACAAGCATATATAGGATATTTTATTCATCAGCCACATCATGTATTAGGTATGATGAAGATAGGTTGTTATATTTTGAATTTATACTTATTTGGGAAGAATTTGTCTATTCCATACCTTGTAAAATGGTAGGGTTAAAACCTGATAGGGATTTACAAAATGGGTTAGCAGCATTAACTGATGATATTGATGTTATATACGTTCTAAACCAACATTTGGCTGCAAAATCATACAACATTCATATTTATGTTGTTGTAATGAAGAAAGCAAATTAGGGCAGACGAAGCTATTAAGGGAAGAAGAAGAATTATTTGATAAGTAGCAATAATTTCTCAATAATAAGCTTGAAGTTCCAACAGAGAAAGACATTTTTAAAAGTAATACGCATGAGAAAAACAAGGTAAATGATGATGAAGCAAGGAGAGGTGCTAGTGAACAACTTCATAAAGATTAGCATGATGAATAAGGAAGAAATAGTGAAATTATAGTTAATATACAAAATGATGAAGACCTAGACTTAATCAGTTTTAATGAGGAGCCATTAACCATATATGATAGGACTAGTCCCCTTGTTTCAGATGATGCAAATGACACCAACCAAGAAAAATGGCCTTAATTTAATGAAAAACTAGACATGCTAAACCTAGGATAGGAGAAGAGGTTGGAGTTTAAAAATATTGCCTTATTTAGACTAGCATCATAAGGGTATTTTATCTTGAACTCTATACATTATAAATGGGCATTGAATGAAAGGCATAAGATGAGTGCTAAGTGGAAAAATAATTATGGAAGGAGAATATTTGCTTCAAAGAATAAGCAAACCTAAAATATTCAAACTTAAACATTCTACCTAACTTATATGTATGGAAGTACATTTGACAATGCTCATGTAACATCCATATACATAGCTTGGAAGGTTTAAGGAAAAATTTCTTGATAACCTCAAATGGACAGTCTCTAATGTGCAAAGATCAATTAGAAAGAAAATATGAGTGGACATGACTCTTAGTCAAGCATACAAGGCCAAAAGGAAGGCTATGGCAAAATTGAAATGTGTTGAATCTCTTCAATATAAAAAATTATGGGACTATGGAAATGATAAGGACTATAAACCTAGGTAGTTATGTGAAGGTTATATGTGATATGTAAGTGGATGGGGAACCATTAGGGTTTAAAAGGATGTATTTGAGGTTCCATGGTTGTAGGCCAATTATTGGCCTTGATGCATGTCACTTGAAAAGAATGTATGAAGGGCAACTAATGGGAACTATTGCTGGGGATGAAAATGACAATTTATTCCTGATAGCTATTGATATTATTGAATAAGAAATGATTAAGACATGGACTTGGTTCATGGAAAACTTTACTAAGGATATTGAAGCTCCTGCCCAACCGGGTTTGACTATTATGTCAATAGATAGAAGGTAATTTTCTTATGTTTCTTAATATTTAAAGTTTTTAATGAAGTTTTGAACATAGACATTTTTATATGTTTCCTTTAAGTAGTTGTATATTATTCTGGTTTCTTTTGAGAATCCTATATTTTTTCTGGATCCATAGTGATGCATTTGTCATCTTCGGATCTGCATTATGGTTGTTTTGTATTTATATATTTTTTGCTACATTTGAACAAGGATGTATTTCAGTGTTTTACTTTTTCAATATGAACACTAATTTAGAATTACATTCTAGGCTAGCTTTTCTCCATCCTCATTTGAAAGCCTTAAAAGTTGAGAATTATTTTTCTTCACTATTTCTATTTGCTTATTATAAAGTGACAGTAGATAGTTATTAAGTTTTTGGTTTGCACCTCGATAGAATTAAATACTAGCAAACAATATTATGTAGAGTATTTTGGATATATTCAATCAAAGATTTCCAAGTGTTGAACATAAGTACTACTTGAGGCACCTTTATGCCAATTGCAAGTTAAAGCAAAAGGATTGGGAGTAAGGAGATGCATTGTGGGAATGTGTTTACACTAGCACACTAAAGGTGTTTGTTGCTAAAATGGAGAAATGGCCCAGCATTAGTAAGGATGTATGAAAAGACATGTCAAAGACTTTCACAATAACTCATAAAGAAGGTAGGAAGGCTACTAATTACACCAGCCCACTCAGCTCTTCCACCAGTTAATATGCTTGGACCATCACCTATAATAGCACTTTGGTTCTTATAAAGATCTCAGCCTGCTACATCCACATCTAGCAAAATTAGAAGCAGAGGCTAGGGAAGTAGATTGGTCAAAATGGTTGCAAGAAGAGGCAAGGGCAAAGGTACAAGGGGATCAATTGCCACAAGATGCTTTCAATCAATTGTCAATATGTAAAGAATTTCAAGTTTCATAGAAGTTAGGAATTTTAGGACTTCTATTTGTTGAATTTGGGAAATATTAGGCCTTTTAAAAGTAAAAACATTCTTAGTTGTTTAGTAAGTATATTTTGACAAGCACATTGATAAGTGCTTTAATTTGTAGCTTCTATGAATAATATTTTGGTATTAATGAATGAAAATATTTTAGTTACACTATGTCTTATTATTGCATGGTTGTGTATCCTCCTACATGTAAAAGAGATTTAATTCCTACATTTTCACTAAAAAAAAATCATGCTAATTAGGGGCCATTATTACCTATAATTAGAGGCAGTTTAAATTGCTTCTAGTATTCTTAGTGGCAGTTCACATAACCACTAGAAAAGCAGTCACCTCATTGCACTTGACGATGATTCATTATAATTGCTTGAATGTTTTTAAAAACTAATATTTAGAGGTGATTTAACTGCTTTTAACTTTTCCCTAATGTTTTTTTAAAACTGAAGGTTGTTTGACACCAGTCCTAAAATTTTCCATATTTTTTTTAAATGAAGGCTGTTCTAAACCGCTTCTATGAGTTTTCATTTTTTTTTTCTAAAAGATAAAGGAATTAGCAACCGTCTCTGAATGTTTTTGATTTTTTTTTTTTTTTGAAAAATGGAGGTAGTCAAAACTATCTCTAAAATTTTCACATTTTATTTTTAATTTTTACAATTTTTTTGTCAATTTTTTACATCTCAATTGACCCATATTGTTGTGCTAAAATGTTATAAGAGTTAAACCGATATAATTATTATTAAAATAGTGAAATTATAATTATAATTATATTTATATAAAATTATACAAATATATATCATAAATTAGGAACACATTTCATTAAATATAAAAAAAGGTTAAATTGTTAATTATCTTACATGTTATAAATTTAAATCTATATATCCCAAGTTCCTAAATTCATAAAATTATTTTTTATATAAATCCACATATTAAAAAAAAGACAATAATCTAAAATAACTAATAAAGATCAACATCATTTTTATATTTGTTGCTCCATTTTGAAGATTTTCTTGCTTCTATAGATAAATTCTAATTTTGAGAAGATTATGTACTAACTTGAACATGATCCTATAAAAAACATAAAAGAATTATGTATTAATTTAATATTATATTAAGGTTAAACAAGAAATCACAAGTAATTTTTCTCACATGTCTATGTTGAAGTTATCATAATTGTCATGACCCATATTTTTTGTCATAACCGTCATGAATATCAAACTTTAATTGATAATTTATTAGTTTTGATCTTGTTTCCATTAACCTTTACTACTCATACTTATTTCAATATTTCCAAATCAGTTTTACTGAAAATCGAATGGATTAGGTTAAAATTTATAAGTTATGGAAAGAAAGAGAGCTATAATGAGATATAAGCATATTTATTAATATACATCAGCATAGCCTAAGCAAGGCATATGCTCTTGGAATAATGGCGTTTAAAATATACATCAAGTTTTCATATCAACTGTGGTTATGAACATGTGAGTTAGAGACTCTTTACGCTGGTTGTGAATATATCAACTGTTATTTCAACAAGGCTAGCATCCATCCTTACGTTCTGATAGAGGATTAGCAGTAATATTCTGAGAATTTAAAAAATATTTCACAGAAGAGTGAGTCTGGGATTTAGTGAGATAAACCTGTACCTAACTTATGAATTTATCATCAGTTAACAATACACACATACATCATAACCATATATTCATAATTCCATGCGAAGCTTAATAAACAAGTCATAAATTTTCATATACTAACCTTTGAATAGCACTACATCACATTATCATTGTCATATTATAAAAACTCATGATTTTTTTTACAGCTTCAAATCATCATCATCAATTATCTCATTACCATATCTCATTATATCATATCTTAGTATTTCACAAAATACATAAATGACCACTCTCTGGTTGGCGTTACCCAACATCATCATTAACACATTATAGGGAATTATGATCTTTATAGCATCAATAGCTAGCATTAGTTATTAAACTTTTAGAACACATTATCATATCGCAATTTAGCATTTCATAGAATAATAGCTCAATTGCTTAAGCAAAATAAATAACAATAATCAAAATACTTCTTATTATTCCGTTCTCACCTTATCTCATGCAAACCCAGTCTTATCCTTCATAGTTAGCCTTATCCCACTTATCATATCAAAACACTCAAGTCTAGGATCTAGTTCATTTTCCCCCATCTCATCCCACTAATTGCATTTCTAGTCTCAGAAGAGCTTTTCATGCTTTCAGCAGTATCATTCTTATAACAATTATATTACAAAATGTACATTTCAATTACAATCTCAATCATATATCTTTTGCCACATTATCATATTTCATTATCATCATATCATAGATCATATACCATCTCATGTCTCATAGAAAATTTTTAAGCATTTTAATAGTATCATTTCTCATCACATTCATTTCATTGTATATCACATATCATCATCCATCATCTCATAGGAAATCTCAAGATTTCAAGTAATATCACTTTTCATAACAATCATGTTACAGAATTCACATTCAATCATATTTCATCATTATTAATCATCATATCTCATAATAGTCATAGCATAAGTTCTCATAAAATATTGAATCACAATCATATACTGTTCACCACAATCTCAATTACATGGGCTACATTTCATTACTAATTCAACCATACACTCTTTATCACATTTTAATAATAGCCATCAGGATTATTACCACAACATTAATAGGTTTAGACAATTATTAGATTTATTAATATTAACTTATGTATTGCTCATTTAGGATTTCTTATTTGTTATATTCGAATTAGCTAGAACTCATATCATTTATATTTGAAATTTAATTACTTAATTTTCAACATATTTTAATGATGTTAATACTCCATTATTCAATCATTCAATTGTTTAACCATTTCCAAAATCCAACCATACCCTTCATTCCACTATAAGGAAGAAGTCATAGGCAATGCATCATTATCTTATAAGTGTTTCAAACATACTTTAGCATATGTTTGCTTTTCAAGGCTTATAATTTGAATCGCCCCTATGTACACTTAATTCATGATCATGATTGCAAAAACAAAGTAAGCTTTTAGGCCAATGCGATTCAAATTGAAAATTTAGCTTGTTTTGTATGATTTGAATCGACCTATCTTAGCCTTATTTTTTATTCTAGTCACAATTCGGATTGCATATAATCTTGGACTTCCTAAAAGTTTGCAACTTTTAATGAGTAAACTTGCATTTTAAGCTATACTGGCTCAAGTCAAACCAAAGCCTTCATGTATGGTTCTTGCTATTCTAATTGCAATTCTACTCAATTTTTAGTTTCTAGGCTCGCAATCATACTCACAATTCTAATCGCACATCCAAATTTATAGAAGTTTTTGGTGCAACTACATATTTCTACAAGAATATCTTTTATTTTCTTAGCCAAATTTTATGTGCTAACTCAACCAACTTTTGATCACAAAAGAACTGAGCATGAATCCAAGCTTTTCCAATTAAGCCACTATAATTACATCAACAACACCTATCAAAATCAATTTATACTATAAGTTCACATAATACCCATTTACCTTAACATGAACAATAATTCATTAGTTTATCATCAATTAGTTATTTTTAGTTATTTTATAACTCATAAGAAAGATAAGAATTACTCATAAAAATGGTTGAAAATATGAAATCAAACTGATTCAACCAAAATCTTAACACTTTTCATGAACAAGAGAAAAACTAGTAGATTAA
This sequence comes from Saraca asoca, assembly GCA_026873985.1. Taxonomy (NCBI): domain Eukaryota; kingdom Viridiplantae; phylum Streptophyta; class Magnoliopsida; order Fabales; family Fabaceae; genus Saraca; species Saraca asoca. The sequence continues at coordinate 23,819 of JANHAO010001798.1, read as the reverse complement.
AAAAGGAAAGCTATAACCACGATGATAGAAAGTAAGGACCATAAAAAATAGTGTATTATTACTAGATTCTGTAAAAAGAAAAAAAAAGTTAAGCAATTATGGGTTATGAATCTGATATTGATTTCATGGTTAAGTGGGAATCGAATTATAAATTGTTGTTTGTGATAAAAGAAGGCATTTGATTAAGGAATATTTATTGATATTGAGAGTGTAAAACTTTTTAGAATTTATGTACTTTTATTGAATTTATTCCCTAAATTTTATAAAATGTTAAAAATGAATTAAATAAAAGTGCATAAGTTTTTGAAAATTTTATATTCATAACGTTATTAAATGCTTCTTAACTAGTGCCCACACTAGTATTATAGTTAATAATACCTTAAAAAAATTACAACTTTAGTGTAGTTGCTCTTTTTCCTGAAATTCTATGTTAGTTTTTGAAGGTTATGATGGTTTGGAAAGTTAAAATGAAAGTTTAGTAAAGTTAAAATGTTTATTATGATCTTTTTTTCATTGTGGTAGAGATAGGATTCACTAAGATCTCATATAATTATGTTAGAATGTAAGGTGTTTTTATGAAGGAGGTAAAGGTGTCCTAAAAAAATATATAAAAATAGTGAAAGTTTAAGAGCATATGGTTGTCATATGAGGCCTTCATTAGGTAAACTAATAGAAAGTTAACAATGGTAGGTTAATTACACGTAAAGTAAAGTTCAAAGGATTAATTACACACTTTTAAAAGTTCAAGGGTAAATCACACAAGACTTAAAGTATAAATGTCTTATATGCATTTTACCTAAATAATAATTTTATTCTTACCTTCAAGCAAAGTTCCTGGTGTGAAAAGTGAAAAAAAAAAAAAAGAAACCATGACTTAACCTTAATTTTGTAAGAATAATTATATAATAATTATTATTAAAAATGGAACAATGATTCCTTACAATAATAAATAGATTGGCCTTTTTGATATTTTATGGTGTATCCTGAAGAAATCAAAAGTTTTGAAATCATACTTACAAGTATGTTACGTTTATCTCTCTTTATTACATATCATAAACAATGCTTATCTTCATTTTTTTTTTTTAGGAAAATTACACTTTACCCCTATGTGTTTCACCCTTCTTCACTTGACCAATCTGTATTTTTAGAATGTTAAAATTCAACCATTTATGGTTTTCATTATTAGCACTTTATTCACTTGACCAATTTGTATTTTTTTTAGCAATGCATGTGCTTTAGATTGTCCTGATTTTTCCAAAATTAAACCTAATTTTAAACTAAATTTTAGAAAAACTATACTCAATCATTCCTCTGTTTTATTGTGTACGCTATTGTTCTTCTTCGGAAAAATTAAACCCTACCATTCCTCTTCTTTGTTATGCAAGCTTATTGTTGTTCCTCTTCTCTTGTGCTCTACATTCCACCAAATCACTCAAGGTCAATTTTTTTTTTTTTACCTTTAAGAAATAATTATTTGAGTGTGAATGTTATTCGTTTGTTTATTTATGCTGTTGAAAATTGAAAGTAATGGTTGTGTTTGAGTTTTTTAAACTATCTTTGTGTTGACAATGTATAATAAATACTAAAAGCGAAACCTGATTCATCTATTATTGAATGGTTTTAAATATTAAAAGTGATGCTTTGTTTGAGTTTTTTAACTGTCATTGTTGTTCATAGTATATATTGGTGGTTAGATTGTTTTTTAATTTGTTTGTGGGACATGATTCTGTATCTTGGCATACGTTTTGTTACTATTTTGAAAGCTTTTCGATCATATGTAATTTTCTATTACAAGTGAGTGTGTATTCCAATGTACATATGGACTATGGTGGCAGATTCCAAAAACTAAATAGGACCACTTATGTTGGTAGGGTAACCGTATTATGTATTAGGTATGATGAAGATAGGTTATTGTACTTTGAATTTATACCAATTTGGGAAGAATTTGGCTATTTCGTACCTTGTAAAATGGTAGGGCTAAAACTTGATAGGGATTTACAAAATGGGTTAATAGCATTAACTGATGATATTGATGTTATATACTTTCTAAACCAACATTTGGCTGCAAAATCATACAACATTCATATTTATGTTGTTGTAATGAAGAAAGCAAATTAGGGGAGATGAAGCTATTATCTGATAAGTGGCAATAATTTCTCAACAATGAGCTTAAAGATCCAAAAAAGGAGGACATTTTTAAAAGCAATACACATAAGAAAAATGAGATAAATGATGATGAAGCAAGGACAGGTGCTAGTGAACAACCTCATAAAGATTAGTATGATGAATAAGGAAGGAATGACGAGATTATAGGTAATATATAAAATGATGAAGACCTAGACCTAATTGGGTTTAATAAGGAGCCATTAAACATAGATGATATGACTAGTCCCCTTGTTTTAGATGATGAAAATGACACCGATCAAGAAAAATGGCCTCAATTTAATGAAAAACTAAACATAGTAAACTCAGGATTGGAGAAAGGCTGGCATTTAAAAATATTGTTTTAGTTAGACTAGCATTATAAATGTATTCTATCTTAAACTCTATACATTATAAGTGGGCATTGAATGAAAAGCATAAGATGAATGCTAAGTGCAAAAATAATTATGGATAGAGAATATTTGCTTCAAAGAATTGGCAAACCCAAAATATTCAAACTCAAACATTCTACCTAACTTGTATGTATGGAAGTACATTTGACAATGCTCATGTAACATCCATATACATAGTTAGGAGGGTTTAAGGAAAACTTTGTTGATAACCTTAAATAGGAAGTCCCCAATGTGCAAAGATCAGTTAGAAAGAAAATATGAGTAGACATGACTCCTAGTTAAGCATACAGGAAAAGGAAGGCTATGACAACATTGGAAGGTGTTAAGTCTCTTCAATATAAAAAATTGTGGGACTATGGTAAGATGATAACAACCATAAATCTGGGTAGCTATGTGAAAGTTGTATGTGATATGTCAATAGATGGGAACCATTAGGGTTTAAAAGGTTGTATTTGAGGTTCCATACTCCAGAGGTAGGTTCTTGGTAGGTTGTAGGCCAATTATTGGCCTTGATGCATGTCACTTGAAAAGAATGTATGAAGGGCAACTAATGGTAACCATTGCTAGGGATGGAGATGACAACTTATTCCTAATAGCCATTCATATTGTTGAACAAGAAACGAATTAAGACATAGACTTGGTTCATGAAAAACTTTGCTAAGGATATTTAAGCTCTTGATAAACTAGATTTGACTATTATGTCAAATAGACAGAAGGTAATTTTCTTATATTTCTTATATTCAAAGTTTTTAATTAAGTTTTGAACATGAAAATTTTTGTATGTTTCCTTTAAGTTGTTGCATATTGTTCTAGTTTGTTTTGAGAATCCTATATTTTTTCTAGATCTATCATGATGCATTTGTCCTCTTCGGATCTGCATTATGGTTGTTTTGTACTTATATCTTTTTTGCAACATTTGAACAAAGATGTATTTCAATGTTTTACATTTTTTACATGAACACCAATTTAGAATTACATTCTAGGCTAGCTTTTCTCCATCCTCATTTGAAAGCGTCAAAAGTTGTGTATTGTTTTCCTTCGCTATTTCTATTTGCTTCTTGTAAAGTGACAATGGATAATTATTAAGTTTTTGGTTTGCATTGGATAGAATTAAGTACTAGCAAACAATATTATGTGGAGTATTTTGGATGCATTCAATCAAAGATTTCTAAGTGTTGAACATAGGCACTACTTGAGGCACCTTTATGCCAATTGCAAGTTAAAGCAAAAGGGTTGAGAGTTGGGAGATGCATTGTGGGAATATGTTTATGCTAGCACACTAGAGGTGTTTGTTGCTAAACTGGAGAAATTGCCCAACATTAGTGACGATGCATAAAAAGACATGTCAAAGACTTCCATAACAACCCACAAAGAAGGTGGAAAGGCCACCGATTACACCAACCAACTCAATCCTTCCACCAGTTAATTTGCTTAGACCATCACCTATAATAGCACTTTAGTTCTCATAAAGATTTCAACCTGCTACATCCACGTCTAGCAAAATCAAAAGTAGAAGCTAGGGAAGTAGATTGGTGAAAACGGTTGCAAGAAGAGGCAAAAACAAAGGCACAGGAGCATCAATTGCCACAAGATGCTCTCAATCAATTATCAATATGTAAAGAACTTCAAGTTTCATAGAAGTGAAGTTAGGAATTTTAGGACTTCTGTTTGTTGAATTTGGGAAATATTAGGCCTTTTAAAAGTAAAAACATTTTTAAAAGCAAAAACATTCTTAGTTGTTTAATAAGTATATTTTGACAAGCGCATTGATAAGTGCTTTAATTTGTGGCTTTTATGAACAATATTTTGGTATTAACAAATGAAAATATTTCAGTTACACTATGTCTTATTATTACTTGGTAGTGTATCCTCCTATGTGTAAAGGAGATCAAACTTCTACATTTTCACTATATATGAGTTTTAAATTTTTTTTTAAAAAAAAAAGATAAAGGGGCTTAGTAACTGCCTCTAAATGTTTTTGAAAATCTTTTTTTGACATATGGAGGCAATCAAAAGTATCTCTAAAATTTTAACTCTTTTTTTAAATTTTTACAATGTTTCTCTTTTTTAATAATTTTTTGTTAATTTTTTACATTTCAATTGACCCATATTGTTGTACTAAAATGCTATAAGAATTAAAGCAATATAATTATTATTAAAATTGTAAAATTATAATTATAATTATATTTATATAAAATTAAACAAATATATATAATAAATTAGGAACACATTTCATTAAATGTAAAAAAATTAAACTATAGATTGTCTTACTTATCATAAATTTAAATCTATATATCCCAAGTCCCTAAGGCCATCAAATTATCTTTTATATAAATCCGTATACAAAAAAAATAAGATAGTAATCTAAAATAACTAGCAAAGATCAACATCATTTTTATATTTGTTGCTCCATTTTGAAGATTTTTTTGCTTCCATAGGTAAATTTTGATTTTGAGAAGATTATGAACTAACTTGAATATGATCCTATAAAAAACATAAAAGAATTACGTATTAATTTGATATTATATTAAGGTCAAACAAGAAATCACAAGTAACTTTTCTCACACGTCAATGTTAAAGTGATCGTAATTGTGACAACCCATATTTTTGGTCATAACTGGCGTGAATATCAAACCACAATTGATAATTCATTAGCTTTGATCTTGTTTCCATTAACCTTTACTACTCATACTTATTTCAATATTTCCAAATCATTTTTACTGAAAACTCAATTGACTAGGTTAAAATGCATAAGTTATGGAAAGAAAGAGAGTTATAGTGAGGTATAAATGTATTTATTAATATACATTATCAATTATCCCGTTGTTATATCTCATTATATCACATTTTAATATTTCACAAAATACATAAATGACCACCCTCTAGTTGGCATTACCCAACATCATCATTAACACATTATAAGAAATCATGATCTTTATAGCACCAATAGCTGACATCAGTCATTAAACTTTCAGAACACATCATCATATCACAATTTAGCATATCAAGGAATAACATCTCAAATGTATAAGCAAAATAAATAACAACAAATGAAATACTCCTTATTACTCTATTCCCACCTTATCTTATACAAATCTAGTGTTATCCCTTCAAGTCAGCCTTATCCCACTCATTATATTAAAACACATAGGTCTAAGATCTAACTCATTTTCCCTTATCTCATTCCATTAATCATATTCAAAGTCTTATAAGAGCTTTTCATGCTTTCAATAGCATCATTCTTATAACAATTATATTACATAATGCACATTTCAATAACAATCTCAATCATATATCTTTTTCCATATTATCAAATTTCATCATCATCATATCATAGATCATATATCATCCCATGTCGCATGAGAAATTTTCAAGCATTTTAATAGTATCATTTCTTATTACATTCATTTCACATAATTCGTCATCGTATATCACATATCATCATCCCTCATCTCATGGGAAATCTCAAAATTTCAAGCAATATCATTTTTCATAACAATCATATTAAAGAATTCACATTCAATCACATTTCATCATTATTAATCAACATTTCTCATAATAGTCATAATATAGGTTCTCATAAAGTATCAAATCATAATTATATACTCTTTACCACAATCTCAATTACATGGGTTAAATTCCATTACTAATACAACTATACACTTTTTGTCATATTTTAATAATAACCATCAAGATTATTACCACAATATCAACAGGTTTAGACAATCATTAGATTTATTGATATCAACTTATGCATTGCTCATTTAAGATTTCTTAATTATTATATGTGAATTAGCTAAAACTTATATAATTTATATTTACAATTTAATTACTCAATTTCCAACATATTTTAATGATGTTAATACTTCATTATTCAATTATTCAATTATTTAATCATTTTCAAAACCTAACCGTACCCTTTACTCCACTATAAGGAAGAAGTTATAGGTAATGCATCATTATCTTATAAGTGTATCAAACATACTTTAGCATATATTTCATTTCTAAGGCTCACGATTTGAGTTGCCCTTATGTACACTTAAATCATGATCATGATCACAAAAATAAAGTAAGCTTTCAGGCCATTATGATTTGAATAAAAAATTTTGCTTGTTTTACACTATTCAGATCGACCTATCTTAACCCCATTTTTGATCCTGTTGCAATTCGAATCATCTATAATCCTGGACTTCCTAATAATTTGCAACTTTTAACAAGCAGACTCACATTTTAAACTATATTGGCTCTAGTCAATCAAAGCCTTTACGTTTAGTTCTCACCATTCTAATCACGATTCTACTCGATTTTTAGTTTTTGGGCTCACAATCATGCTCATAATTCTAATTGCACATCTAGATTTATAGAAATTTTGTTGCAACTACATATTTCCATAAGAAAATCTTTTATTTTCTTAACCAAACTTTATATGCTAACTCAGCCAACTTTTAATCACGGAAAAACTAAGTGTGAATCTAAACTTTTCCAATCAAGCAACTATATTTATATTAACAACACCAATTAAAATCAATTTATACCGTAAGTTCACATAATACCCATTTTCTTTAACATGAACAACAATTCACTAGTTTATTATCAATTAGTTATTTTATAACTCATAAAAAAGGTAAGAATTACTCACATAAATGGTTGAGAACAAGAAATCAAGCTGATTCAACTTAGATCTTCAACACTTTTCATGAATAAGAGAGAAGTCATGTTAGATTTCCTTAGATTCTTAGTAGTTTTCTTGCATTAAATAATCAAATACTATTAGATCATGACTTCAATTCATAAAAATAAACTAGAAAGGGAAGATTTAAGCCTCAAAAACACCATCAAATCAATATAAATTTATGGGTTAAATAGTGACTTTTGAATTCAGAAATTCATATCTTAGATTATACTTGATGAATCAGCAAGATTTTGGTATCAAATTGAAGAAGAATAATAGAGGAATCAATAGTAAAAATATTAAAAATTAACATGAATGAATAAATTGCTTACTTATAGAGAGAAAAACTCCAAATTGAAGAAGAAGTGTTGTTGCATGAATTGCAATCGGAGAAGGCTAAAAGAGGAAAAGGAAAACTAACTTTGGAGGGGTAAAAATAGAAAAATGTGAATTAACTTTTGCTCTGACTCTTTCGTGACTTTTCTTCTGTTAATAACCTTACCATTTCCCTTAACTTTGAGTCTAAATTTGACATGTTTACCAATCATTGATTGCCGAGAAATTTAACTATTTTCATAATGACCATAACTTTTTATTCGTTGGTTATCTATAACCCTAGTTTTAATCTCTTCGAAGTTTTTCAAAAATTAAATCCCAAAAATATGGATTCTCTCCTACACGTATTCATAATGGAAGTTTTCTTTTTCTGATGATTCCTAATGTTTATATAATTTATTTCTGTTATATCCAGACAATTTGCATCTTAAAAACTAAAATTTCAAAACTCTCGAACTTCAATTTTGTTCCTTTCAAATTTTCTGAAAAGTCATTTTATTACCAAAATTAATTTTAAAAAAATTTAGGATATTACAACAATGTAACATAGCTCAGTCTAAAATAAGTTCAATTACCAATCATGTTTCAAATAAAACTAACTCATTAAATTGAAGTCAAACAAGGCATTTTAACTCATAACTATATGCTTTTGCCCAATCTAAGAAGACAAACTTTATCTTAATCTCATATAAGAAATAATAAAAGGTACATAATTTTAGAATTTTAACAACAATTACATAATAATAGCAATAGTAATATTCTTTTGACACACAAATAACCCACAACATCAAAGCAAACATACACCTTTCTACTACCAACATATTAATACAAAAACTAGTCAAAATTCAACATAAAACAACACTTTAACTATGAAAATAAACCTTGCAACAACTATAAAATTAACTTACCAACAACATTGATTTTCCATCATTGACTTATCAACATTGAAAATTAATCTCTATAACCACTAACAATCTTTATTGTCTTTCTTGAAATTCAAACTAACCTCCAATAAGACACCAACAATTATAACTTCAAATATGAAGATTTAAAGATAAAAATGATTAACAAACTTAGATTCTAAAGGTTCAGAATCCAACATATTTTATAACAAAGAACATTAACATTGAAAGGAAATACACAGACTTGTAAAAATTCTAGAAATTCTGTATTAACAATTATAAACAAATTCAGTTTGATTTAAATAATGTCCTTTACACATAATTAAAGATAGAGAAAGAAAACAATCAACCCTGCAACAATAGTAAAAATAGTCCAGATAATAAACTTTAACTATGAGCTTAACTTGCCAGATTACTTTGCCTTTACATTGATTTATCTTATTTTCTAGTAATTTACAACTTTTTTTTTAGCTTTAAACTAGGTTATTGTTAGCAATATAGTGTCTATCTGGTCTTTCTCCATTAACGGAATTTTAATCAGTTCTCGCCCTATTCAAGTTAATTTTCTTCTAATAAAGTTTATACAATTAGCCAATCCACTTAACTAAAAGTTTTTCTATCACTAATATGTTGATTTGTATTAAAAGAACATTGATTAAAACGTACATGGTATATAGGGCAAAAGGATTTTGAATTAAAAAAGCATTTTGTTTATTCTAGGACAATGGTCTATAGAATATGACGAACTGATGAAGTTGTTTGTCTTTGCCAATACCCACAGCCACTACAACATTCACACTATGCTTCCTCTCAAATTGATTTTTCGGAAGCCATAATCCTTTCTTTCCCTTCTTTAAGAAAACCTCACACTTATGTAATGTTCTTTTAATGGAAAGAAACCAAACAAAACAAATCCAAAAAGAAAAAAATAAGCCTTTTTTTTTTCAAAATTTCTCAATATTGCTTTGTCACTCTTCTTCCTAAAGAATGAGACATGTGAAAATTTTTTCTTTCTTTTATATTCTTTATTTTGTTGTTTGTTATGCCTTAGTCTTTGTTAAAAGAAATAGAAACTCTTCTAAGAACACTAATAAAATAACCATTCTAATATAATATAGTGTTGATTTTTTATTTTTTGATGTATTGTGCTTTTTTCACTAACATACTAGTTTTAAAAAAAATAGTTAAGATTATTGTTCATTTGGCTTAACCCAAATGGAAAGGAGAAAAAACTTGAGATTGTGGGAGAAAACAACTACAAATAGTATTTAGAAAAGAAAATGATAACTAAATAGGTCTAGTCAAAAGAAAGTCAAATGCAAAGATAGATTTGTTTGCTGCTGATGATGTTTGGAATGAGCCTTGCCCACGAGTGAGGTATTGTCTGCTTTAGCCAATCTCGTGGTTGCACAGTTTTGTCCTTCGAGGAGATCTTGTTCCCTAAAAGGCACCTCCTCATTTTAGGCTTGGCATGCCCCTGCCTTATAAGGTATGAGGACACCGAACTTCTCATCAGTGTGGGACTTTTGCTCACTACTATCAACAATTACTTTCCCAAGGAAAAAAACTTTATAAACTAATTATCAAGTTAACAAAGGACTTGTCAGAGTTTAATTTCATTGGACCACACAAGCTTCCTAATTCTAATAAAAAAATAGTATCATTGAGATACTTCTTCGATGATTAGAGAATGTTGACACAAAAATAAATAAAAAATCTATTTTTTTTATAACAAGAGCCACAAATTTTAAAAAGGTTGTAGTATCTAAAATTTCAATACTAAGGTAGAATTAAAAATGTTTTCATAACCTGATATCCTAAAGTTCTTAGCATGTGTTTGTTTTGCAACTAGAATAAATGTGAAATGTAATAGTTAAATTAATTCTTTACTAATTATTTTCCATTTTAATCGTGAAGAACTTACTAGCATATTAGGTGGTATGTGAGCTAATTAATTTCAATCCTTAAACAAGCATATAAGCCATGATTTTTATGTTAGATTATTATACTTAATTGTCTAATATACCATCACTCAAAGTATTGAGCTTTTCATTTCTTGGTGTAAGTAAAGAATAAGCTAAACAGAAATTTCTTTGGATAGAGATTTTTTATACCAGAGCATCTAAACATTGTTTAGGAGATAATTAGAAGTTTAACAATGAGTTATTTTTATGGACCAGACTATATGGAAGGATGGTTCTCCATAATGTCAAGAATAATGGGACTGGCATTTCCTTGTATTTCTGCACATTACCCTACAAATTATGTGAAATCTATTAGGCTTGGACAGGAGAGCTCTATTTAAATGTCCTCTTTTTAAGAATCTTTTCTCAAAAAAATTTCTCTACCACAAGGTTTGAGGGTCATATATGGAAAAATGCCTTAAAAATAAGTGTATCTTTTGACGTTATCTGACAGCAAACTAATTGTAAGCACAAAAATGGTAAGCTACAACGAACATAATAATAAACTAATTGTAAGCACAAAAATGGTAAGCTACAACAAACTTGATAGCAAACTAATTGCAAGTAGTTAAATTGATAGTAAACTAATGATAGCCAAGTGAAATAGAATTTTTTAAAAACTTGATCTTACTATTATAATTATACATACATGTTGATTAGCAGTTTGTTGGTTGACTAAATAAGATAGAATTTTCCCTTCTATGTCCTTGATGTACTCCAAGATGGCATGTACTTGTTGTTTTGTTTCAGCCAACCCTTCTTTGGTTTGGTTGAGCTCTGATTTTAGGCTTTCTACCTCTTCTTGAATTATTGGATTAATGTTAGTGGAACTAGTGGAGTCCATTCTTTAAGAATTGGTTGTAAACACACTTGTCAGGCAAACTCTGATCCCTAAACCATGAACACAGCTTGAATGTTTCTTCCCAAACACTTTTCCAAAGGCATTATCTGAAGATAATATTGAATTCTATGATAAGTTCATTTGGCTTAAAGCTTCATTTAGTTTTTCCCAAGTAAATGCAAAACTTATTATGATATTAACTAATGAATATCATGAAATTAATGAAAATTTTAATTAAATCCTCACTCATATGTTTCCCGCTTCCTTGTTCACATATGAACCATCACTTTTTTTATGTACACCATCCTACAGCTCCTTTTTTGCTTGTCATTTCAACAAAAAGGGTCTAACTTTGAACTTAATTTTATTTACTTAGGGAAAATGGTTATACTACCATCTTGTCCTTAAATTGTGCAAATATTTTACACCTCATAGTGTGGAATGGTCTGCTTACTTCTATTCTATGCTTTCTATTTGCATATTTCCTACATAAATAAACTCAATAATTCATTTTGCCATTGGTACAAGCATAGTTATATTAAAAAAATGATTAATTACTTTGTATTTTTGTTTATCACGAATAAGGATATAGCCTTTTCATTGCTCTCTTGTGATACCCTTTAGACAATTTTAATCAATATTTTGCTCTTTCATCAAACTAAGGTCATGATGCTTGTGTAGGCCAAGAGGCTTATGAATATTGTGTTGGCTATATGATTTATATGGCTTGTGTGGGTTGTCTCAACTGTCTAGGCTCTCTTAGTTATATAGACTGTGTAGGATGTGAATGTGTAGGCTAAATAGAGGGTGGAACATCTTAAACAGGCTGTGGAGGAGTAGACTAGATACTTGATGCCTCCTTGCTATCTTAAACTTTTAGACATTTTGATTTAGATATATCTACAAAATAAATGTCAATAATCTAAAACATGAAACTGAAATTCCTTAGTTAAGCAAGCTCACGTTAAGACAAACCAAATTGTAAAACTATATGCACAAATATTAAATGATGCATATTGGCAAAATTCTTTGACAAAGTAATTTGAAATTGAAATAAATTATAAATTCTTTAACAAAGTAATTTGACATTGAAACAAATCATAAATGATGCATGTTCATAAAAAAAATTTAACTATTTTGACATATTCTCATCTTCTTCAATATTGGTCTCTAAATTAACTTTTTCCAAGTAATCATCATTTTTCTCCTCTCTTGCCAATTGAATATTCTCTCCATCATTCTAAAAAAAAATTGTTCAACTCTTACTGAGTAAATAATTCAAGCTCACATATCTCATCGTCAACATCCTCTTCCATGTCTTACAAGTCTATTGGCTTCAGATGAATAACAACACTTCACTCCAGAGATACTTGATCTTCTATAAAATAAATCATTTAAGCTTAGGATGTGTAGATGAAAGGTCCAAGCTCTTCACGTTCATTAGTGTCAATCAACCTATTAAAATTTATAACATTTAAGCCCCAAGCATTCTTTCTAAACCCTTTATCATTAGTGGTGTTAGCCCACATATATTTAAATAAGGTTATAAATCTTCCATAGTAGTTGAGATCAATAATATCTGCCAATTTCACATAATATGAAATATCAACATCCTCCTCATTTAAATCTTGATGGCTAGAAACACAGTTAGTTGTAGAAGTCATGAAAACTCCAAAATTTTGGATTTTTAATCCATTTTCTTAAGCTAATGTTTGAAACTTATATTTGTTAATAATGAATTCAAAAAACTTCTAGCATTTAGAAGAGGTCTTTGGACTAGTTGTTTCAAATCATCCAATACAGTACCGACCATGTCATCCATAAATACCTAACAAAAGAAAATTATCTTTTACAACTATATCTTAAAAATAACAAATAATTTTGTAGTAATTATCTTTTACAATTTACGTATTTGGAAAACTAGTCAGCAAAATCTTTGCTAATTATCTTCTACATCTCAACAGAGGAATGTATTTAACTTTTTATTCTTCTCTTCACATATAGTGTAAATTTCCTTCAAGCAATGATAAAAGATATAACCACTAGGCCATGTAATCCTAGGAAAGATCGCAAAGGAATGTGGATATTGTTGTGGATACTTATTCCACAACTGAATTAACCTCTTTGCAATTAAATAACACATATTAATATGCTTGTATCTTTCCATAGGTGTCAACATGAAACCAAAACTATCACCTACCATTTTACTTATCTTGGGAAAGATAATATGCACTTTTTCACATCTAATATCATTTGAGTCATCATTAACACGTCTTATTTGATTGAACCTTGTTTCAATTCCTTCCAAATATCTTCAATGGAATGTAAGATACTCTTCAAATGTGTACCATTCAGCAATGGGACCTTCTGGTTAAGCTTTAGTACATATATATGGTTTTATATGTCCTAAATATTTATGTAAGGGAAGATATCATTTGAAAAAAAAAAAAGAATAGCATGTCTAGACTTAAATGGATAAAATCAACTATTACCTTTCAATATGATACATCCACCGGTATTGTATTGGGCTCCCTAATTATAGTTCATTAACTAGATGAACAAGAATGATAGGGGAAACAAGATCTCCAAATGACAAAATGTAAGAACAATTCATTGTTGGACATTTTCAAGGTCATTAGCATTGACAATTTTACTGCATATTTTTCTAAAATATGAGTTTAACTCAACCAATACTGTAGTCACTTTGTAACACATTACATATTGCAATGGGTAGTAATTATTCTATAAGTACATGACAATCATGACTTTTCAATCCAATCAACTTGCATTTGTTTTAAATCAAAATGTTGCTTGAATATCCATCAAGTATCTTCATATTCTTCAAACTTTTAAAGAATACATCCTTTATTATAATTATTATTGAAAATAGACATGGCTAGTATTTCCTTTTATCATTAGACCATAAATCTTTTCTTATGCCCATTACCTGAAGGTCTTTTCAAGCATTAAGATGGTCTTTTGTCCTCCCGCTTTCATTTAATAAAGTGTAAATGACTTGTCACAAAGATTTTTTTTATATGCATGATGTCAAGATTATGACATAACATGTTAGTCTCCCAATAAGAAAGTTGGAAGAATATAGACTTCTTCTTCTATTTTTGAGAGTCTACTTCACTGTTATTTGCAAAGCTTGCTTCTTTTTAGCATCCCTTTCTACTAATTTCCTAAATATAACATTAATATTTTCTACTTGTTTGAAGATTTCTATGCCTAACAGTGATTTTGGAGATTTCTAAACTCCTGAGTCCTATCAAAATGAAGCTACATCAACTAAAATCTATGATTTGCTCCGAGAAAATGACAATGCCCCTAAAAATGCCATTACCTACTATGAAGCAAATACAATAGAGATACATCAAAGTTACAAGTTAGGCAAGCTAATTCAATACGTGTATTCTAGCCAGATAAAGTACCAAGCCATAAGAAATCACTAATTATCCATATTAATGCAACTCATATTTTGAACATTTCACATATTAAAATATCATAAGTGTCCACACCCTCCATCCATAACTCTTTTTACTCTTTCATAAGAGGTTGTAAATAGATATTTATGTTGTTCCCTGGCATGTGTTTACATGGAATGATCATTGAGAGAATGAAAGAGTCAGCTTCAACATATCAAGGCATGCAAATTGTATGGGATCAAAATTACAAACCAAATGATATAATTTGTACTCATGGTTGCAAAAGGATTGAAACAATTAGTGGTTAGACCTAGGCAAACACATCAAGAATCTGAAGCAAATTCAGGGCAAGTTAAGTCAAATTTCTTCTGTGGTTTAAAGTCTCTTAAATGTCTCATCACATGCCACCTCATATGCTTAATCATCTTAGTAGACATAAATAACCTTTGTAACCTTTGTTTAAGTGGAAAGTGATGTAAAACTTTTTGTAGGTTGTTTTTATTTCTTACTAGTAACTCTTTTCTTCCACCTAGATGTATGACATTTCTTACATGTTTCCATATTTTCATCATCCTCCAAAACAACATGCAGTCATTTGAACAAGCATGTATTTTAGTGTAATTAAGCCCAAGTTTGGTGATGGTTTTCTTAGTTTTGTACAAAAAACTAAGGATCTTAGCATGCTGGAAGACATCTTTCAATAATTCTAAGATTATTGTCATAGTTTTATTAGTCATGCCATACAAGCATTTGATATGATACAATTTTATTAGAAATGATAATTTCAACTATTAAGTCCACTCTCTATAAAGTTCTTGATTTCTATCGTTAAGTAACTCATAAAATTTAGTAGAACCTTTATCCATCCTTTCACCTAGCACCTCATCATTATCACTTACTACTTCATGAGATGAGTTAGATTCATTATTGTCATGCAAACTACTGAACCTAAATGCATAATTGATTATGTCTTCTATAGGGTTTTGGAGATCTATATTTTGAGAAATTTCTATCACATATATTCTATTAGAGGATGCTTTAGATACATTGCATTCTCCATGCCATGCCCACTTAATGTCATCAATTAAAAATTGCTTTTGGGTCAAGTGGTCACACACTTTAGCTTTAGTCAACCACCTTTTGAATTTACAACTATAATAAGGACATATTATCTTCCCTTAAATTAATTGCCCTTCAATTGTGATATCAAGAAATCTATTTAATACTTCTTTATACTCATTTGTATTTCTTAACCAACTAATCCAGGATGCCTATTAATTTAGAACATAAGAAAGGCATTATTTATGGTTATCACTCTTAAAGGAATGAATTAATACATAGTCTAAAATAAACAAAAGAATCAAACAAAAATAATTATCAAGTAATCAAAATAAATAATTAACAATCTATATCAAAATAGTTATTAAATATTCAAAATTTAAATATAAATATAAATAATTAAAATTAATAAATAGTTATTAAGCAATTAAAATACTATTAAGCAATTAATAAATCATTATTTAATATTTTAAATAATCATTAAATAATGAATAAGTAATTTAAATAATTATAAATAATTATTAATTATTTTAAAAAATTAATTAGTAATCATTCTTACATGTAAAAATGCATCTAATTTTGTAAGTACTAATCATACATTGTCATTTACATATACAGAGCATAACAACTTATAATTGTTTTTTATTACATGAATATTGTCGTGGAGATTGAAGTGTGTGTTTTGGCATTTATTCCATCTGTCCAATAACTTTAGGTGGAATAAAGCTTAAAAGATAATAAGCAATATCACAATCCTAATGCAAAAAACTATACTTAGGCTAATTTATAAGCAAGTTTGTGTTGTTAGGGATTAGCAAGCTATCTAAAGCTTTATTATAAATTCAAACCATTTGAAACCAAACATATTGACTACACTACACAATTCCCATGCTCTAAAGCCTTTTAACCATTTTCATTTGCCTAGTGCATGCGACACATGATCTTTTATGAACATATTGAACAACTTTATTAGGTATGAAAAGATTTTGAAGTAGTGTGCTAGAAAAGGAGTGAAAGTAGTCATAAATAAGGGAATGAATATACAAGAAGAAAAGTGTGGATGTACTTTTTAAACTGATTAGTAATAGTGGGATTTTAGAGCTAGATCTACATTTTTTTTTTTGGGTTTAGTTAGTTAAAGAGAAAGGAAACCTTCATTCCAAGAGCTTAGATAAGAAACAAATGATATCTTTTTAAGTCCCCAAAAAATATGACCATTATCTAGTTTATAT
Source organism: Saraca asoca (assembly GCA_026873985.1). Lineage (NCBI taxonomy): Eukaryota > Viridiplantae > Streptophyta > Magnoliopsida > Fabales > Fabaceae > Saraca > Saraca asoca. The sequence goes on along the minus strand of JANHAO010001798.1, from coordinate 6,830 downwards.
TAAAAAAAGTTTTTCAAGTTTAGGAAATCTAGATTATTGAGCCAAATCAAGATCTATTTCATTTGACTTGTGTGTATGGCCCTTCTCATATAGCAAACAAGCCTAATATCTAGTATGCACTCCAGCCGGTTGATAATTCTACAAATCATCCTTGGATTTGTGTAGCGGACTTTAATCATGTTCTCAATTCCTTAGACAGAGGTAGTGAATGTGATAGTATTCAAAAGGCTACAACTTTTAAGAGTTTCATTACTAATCAAGTACTTTTGGATCTCTTCCCTAAAGGCAACTAGTTTATATGGAATAATAACAAGCAATGAAGAGATGATATACTAGATAGGGTGTTATGTAATAACTATTGCCTTTCTGTCTACTGCGTAGATCATGCACTTCCAATATGTTCAACTAAATGAACTATACCCTATAAGTAGGCTAGTGTTCATTTTCAAAAATTCTAAACCCTGCATCATCAATGTCAAAAAGTAATAAATAATGCATAGGCATGGCAAACCTCTTGTTCTGTAGCTTAGAAGTTCATGAAAATTTAATCAAACTCAAAAAGGCTCTTAATAACTAGAATAAGCTAACTTTTGGACATATGGCTGCTAAAATCAAGGAATTAGAGCATAAGCTTAATGCATTACAAGCTCAATCTCAATCTAGAAATTCTGAGCAAGCTCACTCCATTAAAATGAAACTTGAATTTTTCATGACATGTGAGGAATTAAAATGGACACAAAAGGCCAAACAAAACATAGTTGGTTTAAGGGGATAGAAATATAGCCTATTTCCATACCTTGGTCAAGGCTAGAAGAGCAAAGAGGAAATTAATCCTCTCCAGAATGAATATGTTGTATAGAATACACATTTAAAGTTTAAATCCTCAAGCCACAGAGAAGACAAGATCCTACTAAATAAGGATTCACCTAAATCTTCGAACACTAGATGATGTTCTATAACAAAATACTAAACGTATTTTATGTAGACCTTCTTCAAAGCACCTTTAAGTTGTTATGCTTAAGTAGAAGTGTAAATCTTTTAATTGATAACCCCATATAATAGATACCAAGTATCTCTTTTGCTATTTCATTCACAAAATTAGGAATATTCAATCACAAAACCTTTCAATTATTGCTGAAGACTTCATTAACACGCTACAATTACAAAATTTAATATAACATCTACCTAAAAGTTTCATCTCTAATTTGCTTTTCCATACCAATTAGACTAATTAACTAGATATACTGATTTTCCTACTAGCCAAAGTATAGTATCCTAGAAATAAAAACAAATCAAGCATACTCATTTAGAAACAAAATCAAATAAATCAATAATTTTTATTAACTTTTTTAAGCACATTTCACTGTTTTCAACTTTTTATAAACTGCATAAGAAAGTAGCACCTTTATACTACATAGATGAATTTTAAAATCTGGGTCTACAAGAATTTCACCAAACAGAATGATTAAATAAAAAATTCCAATAAAGAACAAATTACCTATAGTCTATGTCATCAACTGTTGAGGGAGCTTGGCTTGAAAGAAATTAATAGAATGTCCTTCACTTTGTATTTGCCTATGGCTTAAGGGAGCTTCAATGGAACATCGTTATCTCTAGAACATTAAAGATGCTATCAATCTTCAACTAAACCTAAAAGAGCTTCAATAGCTATTGCGATATCTAATATTTAAGGATGGTTCACAATTATGTTTGATATTCTTTTTGTCAATTATAAGCCATTTAAGGGTAGTTATAGTCCAAACCACCTTTAAGTTATAAACCTTTGCAACACTACTATAAACTGTCAAGCAAGGCAAAATATAGAGATGATTTTAAATCATTGCAATATAACCACTGCTAAATAATACAATTTTTTGTAGTGTTGTTAAAAAAAAGTGAAATCTTTTACATTTTGTTGGTAGGTATATTTTGGCAAGCACATTGATAAGTGTTTTAATTTATGGCTTCTATGAACAATATTTTGGCCACTCTCAATCCTTCTTGATATATTTTTAATCATGTACAAGGACATAAATTTGAATTAATTATAAAGTTGCTTTCAGCTTATATTTTAGCTATTTTGGATGTTAAGATCAGTTACTTTAATTTTTAAATTGTTATATTTAAACAGTCTTCTTCTGTTAAACAAAATGAATTAGCTATTAAATTAAATGCACAAAGACACACTTGTTATATAGTCTGCTTAGAAATAGGGGAAATAAAAGGAAAAGGAATATGAAAGAGGATGTTGCCTTTGTTTTTTTTTTTATATATAGATGTTTCTCTATTTCATTCCTTTCCTCTTATTTCTCTTTCTTCTTAGTAGATCATGATATGTTTGTTGTTGCAAATTTGAATTAAAATGCTACCACAAAGATAATAGTTAGCAACTTTTAACAAGAAACCTTAAATATTCATTAGCAATCAAGTTATGCCTAAATTTGGAAACTATTGGAAGCTATAGAATGTACCAAACTATGTGTATATGAAAGGTACCAAGCTACAGAAACTAGGATGCATGGCATGTGCATAGTATCTAATTTTTAACTAGGATGCTAAATGTGTTGTGTTTTGTTTCGCAACTTGTAGTTCGAAAGTGAAATCATTGATAAACCTATCTGATGCATGCAATAATACTTCTATTAAATATTTGGTCATTTATGAATTTTTACATTTACTAAGTGTGTCTAGGATCTAGCATGGAATATTCATACACATCAAATATGTATGCTATATGTGCATGCATTTTGTTATACTAATGTATTTTTGACATGCATAAATACACACTCCTACATTGTTTCAAAGCAGTACCTTTGCTTTATATATATTTACATTTTTTCAGGATGGTAGTGTTACTATATTGGGAATAGTTTCTTGTTGGTAAAAACATGGAAGAATACTCAATGTATGGACAGCTTGGATTAGACAAAAATAAGTTAATTTCTTTTTGGAGTTTACATAAGTAAACAAGTAACTTAAAAGGCTGAACTAAAAATGGTTATATGTATAAGATTTTGTTCTATTGGGAAAAAATCAAATGTTGATAATTGTGGAGGCATAGAGCTTCCATCAAGTTACATCATTGGAAGCCAACTATAACTTCATATATTTGGAGCATTTAGCAAATCATCAATGGTAACTAGTTATGTCATCCTTGATGAACATGGTGTTCCTTATGTAAGTACATTTTTTGTCTACTTCCTTTTTCTTTCATCAAATCATTTTATTTGCTTATACAACCACTAACTTCCCACCTTTGTATATCATCTCAATTCTTGGATGTACTTCTTTTGCCACAATAGGTAGCGGATAACATTAATTAGAAACATTTTGGGATCATAAATATGAACTTTATATGTGAATCAATTATACTCTTGTACAAGAATTCTTTATCATGATAAATTTTGCTAACTATTTTCTATTGAGTTTTTATCTTGTAACTTCTTTGATTCCTTATTGCATTGCTATATTCTTTTTCCAATTTTCTTATTCTTTCCAATTAAGGTGTTTTTACTTTCATTACTAGATATCCAAACTACATTTAATAATATTGATAATCTTCTCCTCTTATTACTTATTAGCTTGGAATTAGGTTTAATTTTAAGTAAATTGGAGGCAATCTAAAGCACTTGCATTACACATGCTTCTTCGATTAAATTTTGGATGAAAAGAAAAATTAGATGGATAAAGTACTAATAGTGAAAACTATAGGTGGGTAAATTTCAACACTTAAAAATATATGTGGGTTAAGTAAAAAAGGGTGAAATCACAGGTCACTAAAGTGTAATTTTCCCTTTTTTTATCCTAATATAATCTTAGTCATGATTTCATTCCTTATTAATGTCATGTATTAACTAAATGAAATTAGAGGAATTAATTATAATAAAAATTGTCATTCAACATAAAAAGAATGCATTCAATTTTCATTTCAACAACTAATTATCCTTTAGAAACTTTATTTATTTAAGATGTATTTGCTTTTTTCATCATAATCAACTGATCATCATTGTTATGGGTATTTTTGGTACCATACAAATAGGCTGGTAAAAACTCAACAGATAAGCCCAGTTGAAAAAGGCTCAGTTCATCCAGGATTGAGATTGCTAGAATAAGTCATCAGGTCACCAAATATGAACTCAGATCACTGGTCAACAAGGGTCAAAGCAGCAACCTCAGGTCATTGAGGATAAAGCCTAGTCCACAGCTTGAAGTACACTTTCCCAGCCATCAAATAAGGGAACTTCATTTAGTTGCCTATTTTAATGGAAATCCATTTCCAAATTAAAGATCAGAAGAGTAATCAATTCATTCTTTGAATTACATTAAAACTGTAACACCCCAGGCACTATAAAGGGGGATGAAATCATTATACAAGGGGGAGGAAGATATATGGTTGCTCAACCAAAAATATAGAAAAATAAAATGACTATGGATGTAGGCACTGAGTTAGGCTGAACCACATTAAGAAACTCCTAATGTCAGTTTGTTCTTCCTCTCTCTCTATCTTGTTATTTTGCACTCTCAATTTGTAGTTTAGGGGCTTTGGATTTTAATTGGCTGAATTCAGACATCAACATTTTGGCGCTAGAAGGAGGGCCTTAAACTACATTCTCTTTGATTTTCTGTCTAATTGTGATGGTTAGAGAAAATACCAATAAGAGTTCAGACACTGCAATTAACCAGCCTGAGGGTCGCATGGAATTTTAGTAGCTTTATGTTTCATAGTAATGAGCTAAAATCCAGCCTTGGCATATTTTCATTTATATATTACAATAGCGAAATGAGATATCAAATGTTGTAACCTTTGCACATGTGATTTGTTTCAGTTACTTATTTAGCATGAACAACTAATTTCCTGAAATTCACTGATCAATCTTTTATTCAGAGTAGTATATCAGAGTCAACGGAAACTATCTAAGCACAGATTTGGCTCGTACACAGCGAGCAACGTGATGGGATCACAAGATCGAATGAGGCGAGATGATCGAAAAAGTGCTCTTAAAACACCTCAAAGATATTGTTATACAATGCTGAGAAAACTTCAGTACACATATGAATATAGATGACATCATCACAAACATATATGCCTAACAGGACCAAATTACAAGTACCAATTGAGGTATAAGTAAAAAAAAAAACAAAGATGAAGCATTTATCTTTAGAAGCTGGTCAAATTACCTGAGTGAGATTGGTAGCTGATGAATTTGGCTGAGACCTTGACAGAGTGCTCTTCTGACATGCAAGATAAGTTTCACAGAGAGGCAATGCACACTTCATTATGTTGTTAATTAGTCAAACTATACAACACATACTTTGAAAATTATACAGGAAGGTCCAAGTTCAGATTATAAAATTGGTGATATCATACTGCACCTTATTCTTCTTAAAGCTCACAAGGCCAGTGATGGGACACTAGGTCTAAACTAAGACGGTGTATACATCATCAAGAAAGACTTGGAAAATGGAGCTTATCACTTAACAAATATGAATGGAGCTAAAGTTCCACGAGCTTGGAATGCTGAACATCTACCCCTATATTTTTAAGCTCGCCCTTCTAATAGGAAATGAGTTATTCTCAGGGCATTCATTGCTAGCTAAGGCACGACCTACTGGGCATTCATTGCTAGCTGAGACGCGACGTTCAACTTGGCTAATATTCATGGTTTGCTAGTCAAGGCGTGACCTACTAAGCATTTAACTTGACTAATATTCATGGTTTGCTATCTAAGGCACGACCTACTAGGCATTCAACTTGGCTAATATTCATGGTTTGCTAGTTAAGGCATGACCTACTGGGCATTCATTGTTTATTGAGGCACAACTTATTGGGCATTCAACTTAGTTAATACTCATGGTTTGCTAGCTAAGGTGCGACCTATTGGACATTTAACTTGACTAATATTTACAAAGTCATGGTTTACTAGTTGAGGTACAACCTATTGGGCATTCATTACTAGTTGAGGCGTGACCTACTAGGCATTCAACTTGACTAATATTTATTATGTCATGGTTTGTTAGCTGAGGTGCATTCATGTTAACCTTTGAGTTATTGTCTACAATCTACTAAGTATTCAATTTGGCATTAACTTGAGCATTCAACTTGGCAAGAAAATTATAAAAGAAGTTTATCAAAAACCTTGTTTAGTAAGGTGAATGTACATATGATGGCATGGGTTGGCACAGAAGTCTAGACGATGGCATGGCTGATCACAATCACCAGCTTTTACTAGCAAACTACAACTCCCGATCCAGATATCGCACTGAGAGCTAGGAGCTAATGTTATGCATATTTTTGGTGCCATACATATGGGCTAGTAAAAGCTCAGCGAACAAGCCCAGCTAAAAAGGGCCTAGCTCATCCAGGATTAAGGTTGCTGGAATAAGTTATTAGGTCACCAAATGCGAACTTAGATCACTGGTCAACAAGAGTCAAAGTCACTACAAAAAAAAAGTATTTTAGCGATCAAATTTTTTCAATCGCTAACGGAGACCGAACTGACACTACTTTGTGACTGATTGGCAAAAAAAAAAAATTTAACTTAGTGACCGAAATAGCAACCTAATTTTTCAGTCATAAAAAATTCGGTCGCTGTTTGGTCGCTATATAGTGGCTAACTCTAAAAATTTTTGTATTAACTAATGAAATTTTTTATGACTAAATATTTTGGTCGCTATATTACATCGGGACTCTTTAGCGATCGAATTTTTTGGTCGCAATTTGTAATAAGTTGAGAAAAAGAAAGGAGGACTAAAATGAAAAGCTTTGGCAGGGACTGAAATGAAAAGTTTTATTTTTGATGGGGTAAAAGTGTAAAAAGTTCATAGTTTTG